>JAMKCH010011399.1:0-27118 GCA_023653785.1 Ophioderma brevispina
CAAAAATATTTAGACCAAAGGTGGACGCACGCAATATTATTAGATTTTGTGCTTAATTTTATAGATACATCCGAAGGTATTCCTCAGCTGGATCGTCTCTACATGATGTCCACCAACAGCCCGCGCATAACACTCCAATCCACGGAACTAAAGAATCTTATCATATTGTAGCATGACTTTAACATTAAAAGCGGAAACTGTGTGCCCTAAATTTCCAAGGGGAAACTACAGGGGATGTGGGGGGGGTTGTGCAGGTGACACGTCACTTGGCCCCTTTACCAATCCCCGGAAGCCATTACACATATGTTCCTCACTTCATCAACTTCATATCATAACGATATTCGTAAACGCCTTCGCCAGTACTATTCTGCTTTTGCAATGACATCATTTGGCGCTAATGAATTCGGCTGCAAGGTGGGATCCATTCAAATCCACCGGAGCCATTACACATATTTCTCACTTCATCAACTTCAATAATAACAGATATTCGTAAACGCCTTCGCCAGTACTATTCTGCTTTTGCAATGACATCATTTGCACGCTAATGAAATTCAGCTTCCAGGTGGAATTTCCCCATTCTTTCGGGTACACGGTAAAGAAAGAAGAAAAAAAACCTTGAGATTAGGGTTCGGGGTGTACTGGCGCCGAGAGAAATTGCGGTCCCGGGGGAACCTTGAGTTACGGGCCCCTTTACCAACTTCTTTTTTCCAGAACCCAAAACCGGAGGGGTGATGGGGTTTGAAGTTAACAGTGACTGCGAAGTGGTCCATGCGCGGGGGTGGGGAGGCGTCATGTAGCCTATTTATAATGTTGAGGCAAAGGTGTTTTTGATTGAAATATTCAATATGTAGAGTGTTTATGGAGACAGCCCAGGGGATGGTTGTCGGGAGGGGGGTGCCCCCTCCCCGCAAAGCGCGGAATCCTTGCAGTGTTCACTTTCAATACAATTTTGTCAATGAACAATTGAAAGAAAATATAATTTTGTAATGGGTTTTATTCTTTTAATGAATTATAGAGGTAACTATGATAAACGGTTTTAAAAGTAAAACTATAGTTATGGCTTAGTTTTGTTTCAAATATAAAGACTCATGAAGTGTCCATTGAGAATCATATATGAAGCGTCCGGGGGGGGGGGGTGGTGTTCCAGGCACGAAGCGCAGAACCTTTGCAAGGTTCACTTTTTCAGAACATTTTCTCATGTATATTTGATAGAAAACGGTTTTTTTTAAATTGGTAAGTAGTCCACGTGTGCCAGTGTTAATTCATGATAAACCGTTTTATAAAACAAATCTAATTGTGGTTTGGTGTAAATTCTCAAACCAAGAGAGGGCCCAGCCGCACTAAATTTAATTACCGCGCGTAGCGCGTAAAAAATGGAAATTTCGTGTGTTACAGATGTTTGTTCCACGTAATTAGGGGTCATTTCCGCAGGAGGGGGAAATAGGCCCCCTGTATCTGCCATGTGCTCTCTTTCTCCCCCCTCTCTCTCTAGCCCCACTCACTCACTCACTCACTCACTTCACTCTTCCTCTCTCTCACTCCGTCTCCCTCTCTGACTTTCGTCACAAACCGCAAGGCTGAACTTTTATGTTTTTTACGGGCCCATAGCACGCCCGGGGCCCTAGGACCCGGCCCGGGCTCAATTACCCACGGCGTTGTAAATTTTACTGCAGCTGCATTGGTAATGTGAAATACGGTACAGACGGGCTTATCCCTTCGTGTTTCTTCTGTTTCATTGATTTTCCCATTTCAGTGATCTCTCCCGTTCACTCAGCTAGCGGGGCCAGCGCGCAGCGGGGCCTCCCGCTAGTTTAAAGAATATTTCTTTGTTATTTCACGTGTATTGCTATAAAGTGCAAGAACAACGTGTCAACATTTGGTGTCGCGACTTTAAATGTTTTGTTACATATATGGGAAGCGTGTGTGACTTCCTTTTTTGGGCCAAATGCCTCTATATCAGATTCTCTATGATAATAGATTACTGCAGGTACAAATCTAACAGTATTTAGAGACAATAAATTTGTCATATGTCAGATTTAGACAAAATGGATCAAGACGTCCTGTGGTGTCCGATGTTACACGTTGATAATTTAATAGCAGTTTTTTCTGTATTTTCACTGTTAAGGCACGGTATTCTTTTTCCATACATATGGAGAAAGAACTTGGCTAACATATTGTAAAACCAAAAAAGTCACTTCAACTCTGTCTTTTGTAGTTTGCACCTTGAATAAGTGGTGTCCGACGTTTACACTTTGAACTGCCAGTCAAGTAAAACGGTAATATTTCATGGCAAAATGCAGGACTTACAGTACTCAATGAAATTGCAAAAAGACAACATTCATCTAAAACAAAAACAATTCTGTGTATGTACAATCACTTATGGCATGCATCAATCAACATGTAAAACAAGGACGCCGGGTCCCAGTGTTACCTGTTTATTTCCCCACACTAACTCTATGGGAGTAAATATGACTTTCTTCAAATATGGCATTTTGGCTGTAAATTTTTTCTGTCAAATAACTTCTATTTATGTTTTTGACAAGTGTACAAACACTTGGAATGCAAGAAATTATCTAAGTATGTATTTTTGACATTTTTACATCATGTCACACGTTGAGGACATATTTCATGGAAAGACCCATATAGAAGGTGTAAGAAAGCTTCTTGAAGAAGTAAAACCCCTGAAAAGCGTGTGGACCTGATGGTGTTATGGGGGTCACACATTCCTTAAAGATTAATCAGAACTGGCTCCAATAATCACACATATTTTCAATCAATCTTTAGAAACCGGTGCTGTAAATGTGGACTGGCTTACCGCCCAACATATCGCCATAATTTAAGAAGTGATCCAAAGATTACCCCTCAAATTACAGGCCAGTGTCCCCTCACCTCTGTAACGATGTAACTCATGGAACACATTCCTTTTCATCATATAATTGTCACTTGAAAAATACACCATCCTATCTCACTTCCACCATGGCTTCAGGACAAACACAGTGTGAATCAAAATTAATTATCACTATAGAGACCTTGCCCGGAATCTTGATCATAAGCTCCGACACCGACCTCTAATACTCGATTTCCAAAAGCCCTTTACACCGTCCCGCCAACGTACTACTTCGAAAGTCTCGACCATTAGGTATAAGGGAAATATCCTGGAGATGGGATACAAATTTGGTTAAAACCCGAACCTCAAAAAGTTGTTTGTTGACGGCGCAATCACCATCCCGACCCGAGTTCTTCTGGGTCCCTCAAGGGACTGTGTTAGGGTCCGTTGATTTTTAACAGATATTATGATATGCTTGCGGTATCTTGATCTTCGACCGCACATTCGTCTTTTTGCGATGACGTGTCTTTTTTATAGAGTCATAAATCACCATGACATGAAGTACTGTAGAAAGACCCGCATCCCTCCTATGACTGGTCCGTGTAATGGCAATGGGTTTCATGTATCTAAGTGTAAAACGTTACGAAAAACCACAAAACGCAATCCAATGTATATACCTATAGCTGGTAATGAACATCTAGAATGTGTATCATATCAATCCGTCTTGACGTAGAAATATCTCACAACAAAATGGTCGTACACATAAATGAAATAGTTTCCAAGGCAACGGGCTTTATGGTTCATACGTAGAAATCTTCACCGCTGTTCCAAGAATCAAGTATATTGCCCTAGTTCGCCCCTTATTTCGGAATATGCCTGTGCTGTAGGGAACCCCCAGTTAACTCTGACATTCAAAGAATAAATGGTGCAGCGCAGAGCGGCTAGATTGTGGCGGAATAAATACACTAGATCAGATGGTACCGGAACTAATATTCTCAAGTTTGAAATGGCCAGTTTGCAGGAAACACGAAAAATACATCCGTCTTGCAATAATGTATAAATAGACAAGACATAGCAATCTCAATTTCGAATATGTTCACGTAAAACATAACAACTACAAGGCAAGATCACCAATGAAATTCCGTTTTTTTTCTTTTTTTTTTTCACAATTTCCCGGCTACCCAGTTGTTTTACTACAAAAGTTTCCCCCCCCACATTTTCCCCATATGAAAGTGTACAAAAACAAATGTCTATACATACAGTTACTTCCCAAATATCATAATCCGAATGGGAACAGAACCTTCCTGAATCCGTCTTAGACTCAAGTACCATTGGAAGTTTCAAAACTACACTATGTAATGCCTAGACTAGTGTAATGTAAAAATCGTAGGTCTTGCTTTTTCATCCTGCGCCATTTGTATTCTCGGTAGAATGTTTGCTTAAGAATATGTTACCGAGTATTTTTAGATTCAGATTAAGATTGATCTTGCTCATGTACAGCACAGCCACTTATTGCAAAACTTAAGGCGTCTGTGTCCAGGATGAATGCACCTCTGGTCGTGGTAAGGCAGAATCGGTCTCCCGACTAAAGCTGCCTTCAGCCCTCGAGAAGGCTTCTTCACTTTACATTGTCAACGCAAACTTAGCCGTCTTCTCTTTCCAATCGAGACGCGGAGTGCATTCCAGCAAAACCGGCGATAATACGACGCAAGTCCCAAGAAGCTATCTGGAGGATCCTCTTAATGCCCTATTCCGAACAACACATGACCCACATACCTACCGACTGAAAAAAAATGACATTTCAAAGGGGACTGAGCTTCAGCCCGGCACCACGAATCCTGGTCAAGCCCTCGACAGTTGACTAAACCGAATCGGTTCGGATTACCAAACACTGTAACGTAATCCAAGTATATCAAAAGAGCCTCCCACCTAAATCAGCTAACGCCCTTTCCATCAAAACCATTCGACCGCTGAAGGCGCAGTGCAAAGTCCAAAAGAAGGAACATTCAAATCCAGGCATGCAACCCACTAACAGTGGCGAAAGCAGACTTTTTCGAGCATCACTAAAGTCAATGCAAAAGGCGTTTAGACCCGTATAAACTAGTACAACATGACTTGACAAAGCACTTCTGATGGTTCAATGAGCCCTTCTCAACAAACTACTTGACATGCTTCCCAATTCTTCACGCGGCTGTATAGAGATGATAGCAATTGGATGCTGAATACGATGCGCATCCACCATATACATCATATAGTCTCACCTAGTTCTTCCCAATATCAAACTCGCCCCAACCAAGCATGTATAGCAAAATAACTCTGCTACTCTTAACTGATCTTGCTCTTCCAATGAGATGTGCTATGCTCAAATACTAGGTGACCGGGTCTTCCCAGGTTCACCATTTGATCGAATTCCGCGCTCTCATTTCAAACACCTCATTAGACCTCTCATCACCAGGTAGAAATTAGCTTTGAAGGCTGAATCAGAGATTTCGAAAGCTAATTGTGTTTTGTGTGTAGTCATAACAATAGTCCTCTGAAACTAAAGATAGTCATATAAAAGGTTATTTTTCCAAGTAAAAGATAAATAGGATTATCGTTTGATGCAGTAAAAATTCATGCACAGTATAACAAGTGCCAGGGATTACCGTGTAGAACAAAAAATTCGGACCGGAATTTTTTTTTAAAATGAAGGACTCGATTTGAGCTTAGTTATTTCATACAATGATTAGTATATGGAAAAAACATTATGTATAATGCAAAAAACACGATTGTGTGAAAATTGAGTGCGCCGATCGGGAAATCTCTGGTCCAGCTTTACTTCACATTAAGTAACGTTCTCCTTGGATGACAGAATATTGTTCCGACCCCCCTGCGTCAAAATGCTTTTCAACCGTAGTTTTGTTCTTAAGACCATTAATGGGCAGAGCAGTCGACTGCGTCGTTATGACGGAACGGAGTCACACACGGATCAGTATTGCTCCCACACTGTTAAATGTATATCAGCGACACTTACCTCAAAAAACATCTAGACAGTATGGTTACGCCGACGATCTTGCCCATCTTCACTCGGACCGAAACTGGACTGAAGTAGAAATACACTTATCGCGATATGGGTCCAATTCTCCGTCAAAGTGTTCAAAAAGCGGTTTTAGTGTCGCTTACATTCATGCACAGTTTAAAGCTCGTTTGAGTCGTTAAGCAATGAATGTTTTTAATTTAAGTTATAATTAGGAGTTATGTGTACAAGTGATCGGACTAGAAATGTAACGGATGCAGAAAGTATCAAGCATACGGCTAAAGATCATAATTCTTGCTTTTAGCCATGTCGACAGCCCAATCCGTTCTTTAAATGTGTCCTGCTCGTACACAAGAGCGCCGTCACAGATACATTGCATTTATAGCCGCTTTCTGCCCAAATTATTAAGTTCAAAACATGATTATATACGGGATGATGAAAGTTTCCAAGAGTCTCTGAGAAGCATGTCGCCCAATATTGCAGCTAGCTACGTTACCATATTCGAATGGACTAAAAATGCTAAAATAACGGGAAACCAAATGTTCCAATATGTGATAAATCGAGACAGATGTCAATGTTATATTAACATGTTTTGCATAAATATCTGTTTAAGGGGTAACAACTTCAGGCCTAGTAATGAAAGTAATCCCTCATGTTACGTTCATACCACGACAGATACGTTACATCCCACCTGCTACGCTCTTGCAAAACGGACGGTGTACATAAAGTAAGAATGCTTACAGCCACCGTTCGTTCGTGCGTGCAAGTCCCAAAATCACAGTGGAAGATCAGTCTCCAACCAGCCTACAGTCCCATCATCCAGGTTGATCAAGCATGGGATTCCTCATGGGGACTTGTAGACCCACAGTCCATCTATGATGTGGCTATTGGTTTGTGGCTCTCCACAATCGTGTTTGGGAAAGTTAGCTACCAGGTTCACTAACATTTCTTGGCGGTGATCGTCTGAAGGTTCCTCACTAAGGTTTGCAGGAGCTATGCCAGACAGAATTGGAAGCTATTCTAAAGGCGTCGCCAAAAGGAAACCTACAAAGTCTCATTGCATCATCAGAAAGACATCACTATTGGGTGAATGACACGGTGACTCCATACTGGTGCCGCGTATTCAGCAGTGGAGTTGCCAAGGCAACAGTTGAGTATGTAAGGTGTCAAAGCATGCACCCCATCCAGTTCCTGCGAGCTTTCTGAGGAGGTTGACAAGAGACTGCGTCTTGGCAGAGACTGCTTGGTGTGTTGATTGAAATAAGGCTGCGGTCCATTAGGACGCCAAGGTACTTTGGTGTGGGTATGTGACAGTGTTTCTCCCTCTAGAGTGATGTTAAGTTCTCGTTTTGTGCATCAATTTGCAAGGTGCAAAACAGAGCTGCGGTTTGGGGTTGCTGAGTTTCAAGTGCCATCGGTGGAAGAATTGGCCTTTACAGTGATTAGGTATTTCTGCAACACTGTTTATAAGGACTCAAAGGAGTCAGCAGCTATTCAGTGCCGTGTCGTCTGCGTAGGAGTACTGCGAACAATCTCCCTTGGCATATCTGAGACGTAGATGTTGAAGAGAATGGGTGCCAGGCAGAAACCGTGTGGGACCACCATTCCGAAGTTTGCCGTTTCTACTGTGATAGTGAATTGGTCTTTTAAACACTCCAAAATGAGGGGTTGTACTTAAAAGAGGAATCCCTACTAAAAAGGTGAACATCACTCAAAAAAGAGTGGGATTTTCCACTCGTTTTCGTGTTTTCCTTCGTTTCAAAACCCCTCCTCAAAGGTGGAAATCCCTCCTTTGGAGTGATTTTTCTCTTTGTGAGTGGGAAAGTCACTTTTTTAAGTACAACCCAATAATTTTGGAGCAGTGGCGTAAATTTCTTTTGACATGGGGGTGGGGGTTGATGAATAATTTATGAAATGAAACGGAGTGTGGGAAAATATTTATGACTAGCACATTGCGCGCGAAGCGCGATAAAAATGTTGCAATTTAGAAGCATCCTTAAAGGTAATTGTAATTAGACTAAAAATAGACCAAAATGCGCGCGAAGCCCGCGAAAATTTACCCGTTTAAACTATTAGGGTAAAATATGGGTTATTTTTGGTCAAAAAACACATGAACAGGCATCACCATTGGGGGATGATTGTATTGACATCCCCCTCATCAAAATATTGGGGGGGGGGGGGATATATCCTTAACTGAATTAAAGAAGGAGGAGATCTTTCGCAGAACAGGAATTTTGCTCAAATTGCACTGGATAGGTTGTCGACCAACCTACCAAGAACGTTGGAAGGTTTATTGGACAAACAATACAAAAGAAAACCTGCAAACCTTGTTGGAACTTGCCTGCTATCGAATCATAGAAAACAATGCTTTGAATTTCTGTCGTGCACGGAAATAAATACCAAATATCATCTATCACATAAAGACGGGGTATTAGGCTTATTCACTAGGTTGCGGTATCAAACGTTGGTATGCATTCCAAATATACAAAAAACCGCGGTTGACAAAAATTGGGGCGCTTCTTTCTGGGAATGTCCTCATGTCTCTTTAAGCACTTTTGAAAAAATCAGGAGCGGACGCCTGCCTTTTGGGTTAGGGGGAAATGCAATCCGGGGAAATTGCCTCTATAGATATACGCTACTACCTTTTTGCGGTGTCGTAAGATTTTCCGCTAATAAGGGCGTTAGGGATATAAAAGCGGTTGTGTGGGATTACAGCAAATTGAACACTCCCGCGCATTATGATGTGTTGGGGGAAAGAGGGTATGGGTATTTCTCAACAGCCTTTGCACTTAAGTCTAGTAAAAAAAAACTGGCATAAAAGTGGACGAGGATGCTGGTATAAAGGGGATGGACCCGATTTAACATATAAAGGTTTCACCCCAAAAACACATCTGTAAAGTCACAACAATAATTAAAACCCGTTTGAGTGCGAGCTAAAAAAACGGATTTTGCTAACTGTGTGAATTCATATGATTGACCAAAATGGGGCCACATTTTCGTTCATAAATCCAAAGCAACATAATTACTTAAATATTTCTAAGGGTAAATGAGAAAAATAGTAGCTTTAGATTTCTATGCCAGATGCTACCAACACTTGGAAGGCGTCCATATAGCAGACCCCAAGTATGCAAATTAAGTATTGCCATTTATTCCGTGCTACTGCACAAAACATATATAGCGCATGAAGGAATCAATAATACCTCATTTGATGCTTGGGACTTCTGGCGCAAGTTTTACTAACTGATTTTGACCACGTGGGAAAATCTGGGGTTCTGGGGACGAGGCAAATAGCGACGGACCATGGACCCTTTAACCAAGCCTAATTTCCCCATGGAATAGGCACAACAGGACTCGTAACAGTGGTTGGCGTTCAGAGTGGAGTAAGCTCATAATTTTCGTGTGGATAATTTTGCCGGTGCAAATAACAAAGAGGTTCTACTATAGATAGAGAGGTAAAGCGGTTTCGTCATCTTTAGAAATTCTTCGTCTCGCATGTTTTTGACGACCACAAATAAAACATAGAGTACAACAATAGAAAGCAATGGCGCCCCGCTTCTTCACATATGTCATGAATTGGGTGCCGCTTTGAATATAAACTAATCGGTAGTTGATACAAATTAATGTAATGTGTTAGAGGTGGACAGGTGTAATAATAGTGCACATGGATCATTGTGCTCAGATACTATTTTTCCCATAATGCAATGCGCGCTTAGGTGAAAAAGATGTATTCTTGAGGCGGTTTATTTAAATCCGAACGACTACGTGTCATTTCATTCGTTGTGTGGCATGGGTAGGACAAAATTTAACACCCAATAGCACCAACATCCAACAAAGATTTTTTGGCCGGATTGTTTGTATCGATTGACATTATGTGTATACAAGGCCCCCAAACTAATAATATTATTCCGTGCAATATCAAAAGTCAGCGCCCAGCACGGCAGACTGGGGTTGATGGCTTCACCCCCTGGCAAATACCACAGGTGTAGAAGTAACCATGTCCGGCGTACTCATAGTCCGGGAACAATGGTGAACAATAGGGTTATCGATTCAGTTGACTCTTTACCAACATTAGTTTCAGGCTTTATTCCGTTATCGTCTAGGAGCCCCGGACTATGGCCCCCCACCGGACTATATCCTGCTTCACAAAACCGGTGTAGAAGTAACCATTGGTCCCGTGTATGTTCCCGAACAATGGGTGAACATAGGACATCGCTTTCAGTTAAAACTCTTTACGCAACTTAGTGTTTTTTCACGCTATTCCGTTTATCTTCTATGAGCCCCGGACTATGGCCTCCCACCGGACCGATACTGGCGTTCACTACCGGTGTGAAAGTAATCATAGTATTATAGTCGGGGCTCCATTACGACAACGGATAAAGCGTGAAACTAATGTTGCGTGAAGAGTCAACTCAATCGCTTACACCCATTGTTTCCCGGACTGTGAGCCCGTAGGATTATATCTCCTGCAGGAGCTACTAAGCTGCCCGAACTATGATTACTTTTCACAACCAGGTGTGGCAGGAGATCTAGTCCTCCGGGCTTACAATCCGGGAACCTAACGGCAAAATGCCGTTCTTTTCTAATTCGCCGCGTGGCTCAAACTAAATAATTATTCTATCGCGCATCGTCCACCTGAAAGGAAAAACATATACACATGAACCAAACATCTGGGGAACCCCGCTCGTCTGTGACGGCTGCAGACATCGGTGTGCGAAAGGGCTACTGAAGAGTAAAAACACAATCAGTAATTCCAAATACCTGCTACTCGCACTAACCTTACGTTTCTTCAACCTCCGTAAAAGTAAACACAACATTAAAAACCCCTAACATCTCTTTGTTAGGCTATATCCGCCTCTCCTGTTAAATCTGTGTGGCCAAAGCTCAAAAGCTAAGCAATTGATTAATAGGACAACTTACAGAAATCCAGCCAACACGCACTCACTGAAAAATAATGCTGAAAAACATTAAACCAATATTAGTATTTTATTTAATTTAAAACTGACCGCAGTGTGTCAGAAGACAGCCGTCAATGACCAAAGCCCACTCACTCTTCACTCTCGCCGCCACGCGAGATTTGCAAAAATATGCAAATGACGTCATCGCTCGATAGAAAATTGTCATTATTTCTAATTCGCGGGGCTCAAACGAAAATAAATTATTTGCTAACGCGCCATGCGTCCACTGAAAGGAAAACATATAAAACACTGAAACAAACATCTGGGGAAACGCCGTCTGTGACGGCTGTATGAGGACTCCCCCGCTATGTTTTCCCCACATAAGGTTTATTAAAGAACGGGAAACCAATGCGTTGTATGCTTGAAGATATTATTTAATGAACAGGACGTCCAAAGAATAAAGCCTATCCATGATATCAGGTTTAATATACTAAATACAAACCAATTGTTCAATGCAACAATAGTATTCATGTACACAAATACTGACTTTATGAAGGCGTTCAATCTCAGTAAACACCATGACTTAAGCCATTGCTGTCCACTCTAAAAGTAATCTAATATGTGGACAGAATTTAACCGATTATAAAGTTACATTACTAATCTAGCCACATGAATAGCAGTATAAAACCTTCACATTGCCAGATAAGATTATCACTAGAGTACAATTTGAAAAAGTACCAACAATAGGTATAGACATCACATTTCTCAACTGTTAGGATTTATATACCCAAGTTAAGAGAGGACACTCAAATTGATGTTCAATGGACTCTTGACATACCCATCTTTCGAAGATTCTGATAACCACCTAATACCATGCTTTTTGAATAAACGATCAGGTACTCCTATGGCTGCTGCAGCAAGAGAACTCCCGCCCTTAGGCTATGGAGTCCAAAAGGGATGGCATAATCAATACCAATAGACAAAAGAGCAGCCTTAAATAAAAATGTCTCTGCATGTAGAGTAAGAAATTACCTGATCTCAGACATTACTTTTTGAGGATTTCTTGGAAAGTCAAAGGTTGAAAGATATTCTTCTGAAGAATCTGAGCAAATACCAGCTAACTGAATGTACTTTTTTTAACATGGTACTGGGCATGTAGGTTTGCTGTAGCTCTACATTACCCAGGCTCCCCGCTTATACTGGTCCGTCTACTTTTTGAATAAAACAACATTATATGGTTTATGACAGAAAGAATATCCACATTCCCTAGTTCCGATAGCTCTGCGTACCTCAAAAAACCAGCATATGCTAGAAGGGTATGCACACATCTTATATCTTTCAAAACACAAAAGGTTCCCATATTTGCTGACACCAGGTTCATTAAAATTCTGCAGTAAGGATCTTTTGTAGTTTTGGAGTCATAGCCTTTTCAATCCAGTCAATAAAAAGAATAATTAAAAACCTTGAATCACAGGATTCTTATCAGTTAAACGGAGAACAATCGTGGAAACCACTTAATACAAATGAGGCACCCTCAATTCCTAGAATAAGGTGACATTGTTGGAATACAGGGTGCTCATGTAAGACCTGGCAATATCCCCTTATGAGCAGTATGGGACCAAAAGCTTTTCAAGCCACCAAGAAGTCCATCAAGCAAATGCTCTCTGGTACCTCTGCACCGTGTTTGGTGCCTGGAAGCCATCAACATTCTTGAAGTAGACTTTGGGACTAGGTGCTTCTGTTAATTCAAAATACACACAAAGGACTGAGTCTATTTTAATTCATCAATAAACCAATCTCGACCCAGATCCACAATAGATTGACCAATAACTGACATGGTCTACAAACACCTATGATTGCATTTATTTAATAATACATTGACAGCGGTCTGAATCCCAAGATCCATTTACTTTCAGCTATTGTAGCTATCATTTGCACCAGCGTTACATGACCATGCGGCTGATAGCCCAACAAAACATTACACTTGCTAATACGCTAGTAGGAGAGGTATACAGCAAAACACAAAAAAAACACAAACAAAACTGCAATCATTACTGCATCATGCAAAATAGATATCTTATACGATTAATTCAAACATAAAAGATCATGCAATTAAAACCAACAAAAATTTGATTGAGGCAACCAAAATTTTTCTCAAGTATGGCAAAACTACTGATGGAATATACACCTTTCAATAAATATATAGAGGAAACCAAGCGGATTAACCCCTCTCTATTAAGCAATGCTGCTCTTCTTAAGTCAAAAATAAATTATCTTCCATCCAAATTTAACACAACAATTATTCACACTTCATCTTGTTGGAAGAGGAAACCAAGCGGGATACACACCTCTCAATGCGCATGACTGCTCTTCTTTAATTAAAGGAAAAATTATCTTCATCCAGCCTAACACACAATACTTCACTGCATCATTTTATGAGTACCAAAACGAATGTGGATTGCGTCCCTGACACAAAATGTCATTGGATAAGAAAACTCATAATATCAAAATACAAGATGATTAAAACTACTGTGAGGAGAAAATATTAAGGGGCCAAAAAAAAAATAAAAAAAATCGGAGCTGAAGGCCATGAAGGCACAAACAAGGTCCAAATGGCCTCCACTGCTTGAATAGCTTGATGACTTTCCGACA
This sequence comes from Ophioderma brevispina, assembly GCA_023653785.1. Lineage (NCBI taxonomy): Eukaryota > Metazoa > Echinodermata > Ophiuroidea > Amphilepidida > Ophiodermatidae > Ophioderma > Ophioderma brevispina. The sequence continues at coordinate 13,391 of JAMKCH010011399.1, forward strand.
AGGGGAATTGGTGGGGGAACCAGCCAATTACATTCATTTACCAATTACAAGAGAAGGCGTCTACATGAGACGATTCTGGCGACAGAATTTTGAATGAATACGGGTTAATTGATGATTGAATACATCTGCAACCTCTCAACTGTGTGTGGTCCCCATCAGCGTCAATGAATATGAAGAATCATCAGAAACTCACCAATCATCGAAATCTTCCTGTCTGCTAAGAGGTATCTGCTTCCTCGTTTATTTGCCCTAGGAACCATGCACCGCTAACTTCCATAGGATAAGTTCTTACAAAAAATTCGCAATTCCCATTGCCATATCATGTAATTCAACCTGCATACTACCTTTCTTCATGATGGATACAACCCCTGTATTATCAGGAAATACTGACACTTCTTCCCTTTCAATTAGGTGCCAAAAAGCAACAAGTGCTAGGGAAACCCCTTTTTTAACTCTTCCAGGTGGAGCTTTATGAATTCTTACTCGCCCAATTCATGGAAGAATTTGCTCTCCCCAAATTGGACACTCCACGCCACACACCCAAACGTGGCTAGCATCTGATACAGCAAGACTTCAGGTTGAGAATATTCAAACAAAGGCCTATAATTCAAGGTACTCAAATTCTCTTTCCAGAATAAAATTTCCTTGATCACCGGACTATCACTATGCAGTCTATACACCTTATCCCAAGGTTGCCTTCCCGTACATCCATATACAAATATATCTAGTTCTTCAGTTGTGACACGAGCAACACAGGCGTATAAAGAACATTAACTTTTACGCCAAGGAGGCGACTTGCCTAGCTGTGAGTATGGGTAAACCTTAGCAACACTAATCTATACATGTGAAAAATATCAGAAACTACTGCGACCAATAACCACTGATAAGTCCCAAATCAGAATCCCAAACCAGGCCTAACCAATCAATCTAGTGGTAGGCTTCCAAACGACTTCTCAATTTCGGCAAAAGTCCATGCAGCCGAAGACTCTTCTTGACACTTATGGAATAATAGCACAGAAAGGTCAGAATCTGACCTGCACCACCCATCATCACGGAAAAACAATAACAAAAATCCCTTCTTTCTCCAGGGTCTTACCAATGTTAAGGCACATTTAGTGAATAAATAAGGGGCAGTGGAAAGCCCAACCGGTAACACTTGAAAAGTAAAATATTTCCATTCACCATCCATAATCCAACTAAATCCTAAATAATCACAGTGGTCTTTGTAATTTCCAAATGGTGTACCCCAAAAGACCTTAAGATCGAAATAAAACATAAATCCCGTTTTGACAAAATTCAAGCTACACTCCAATCTTCAAATTGATTTTTGTTTCCATAAAAATGATTAACATAAAGTAAAATCCAGAATGAGCCTTAATTTACCCGAGCTTTGAACTGAAACTGACAATGAATTTATTTACTACACATGGTCTAGCTGAACATTCTACAATAAGATTCTTGGATATAAGATCATTAATAGCATCTACAACAAAATCACAATAATTTATGCAGAATGATTGTCCATTGAAAACAGCTGAGGGGGCGAGTGCAGCACAAGGTAATTGGTACCATATTTGAATGACAGAAGAATGTCCGGTTCTGCGCCAATGGCAGACCAGAATTCAATAGACCTTTAGTCTACCTTTAACGATCGGTTCGAAAATACCTTGTTCATAATCGTGATAGTTCTGGTGAAAAACAAAGGGTCGTACCGATCCGGTTGATCACTGTCCAATTCACTCTGGTGGAGAAACAGATCCACACCTGTATTACTATTACACAATCATTTGCATAGTTGTCTATAGGTCCGACTTCGTTGCTTGGTTATCAAACGAGCTACTGCTGCTAGCACTGATTCCACTACTAACACCAGGCATGCCAACCACAAATATCAACAGGCTCGGCACAGAACAACAAAAGTTTAAGAAAAAAACACACGAATATCTTAATCAAGCTTACCTAAGACACTTCACGATAGTTCACCGCCACCTGTACACCTGCAAGCTAGAAAATCTACTACACCATTTTCACACCCCCACACAATACTCTGAACGACATATCTATTAAACAAGTTAAACATGATTATAAAGCGTAAAACTATGCAAATGAGGATTGATAAAAGCATATTATTAAGATGCCAATAATGGGCGCCTAGAATAGAGATTTCTGGACTAATCTCCGAGGCACTAATCATAGAAGAATACAATATAATCCATTAGCTTCCTGGGTCACATCTGTTGTCCCGATAGAAACTAAAGTGAATCAAACTTGTAATGCAATAACTGGCGTACCCATCGGCAAAATGGATTTGTCTTTTCACGACTACTATGACGTGCAACACACATCAAATTAATGCTGACATGATCGTAACAGTAACAAGAACAGTCTGAGTGATAACATTGGTCGGCCCCCCTACCCGAAACGACTGTTTATTAAATTTCGATCGAGATGTCGTTGCTGCATTAATCAGTTGAATGTAAGAACAATAATATCTCAGGGGTATTGATACGATCCACTTATGAACTTTGAAAAATGGCGGTGTTGGGTTATTTTAACGCTCCTTTTAATTTGTTAAGGCGCCCTAAGTAGTTGAGTCCGTCCCAAAGAATGGAATAGGGGAGTTATTATCCACTATTTTCAAAGGGTAATAGGAATGATGTGGATTAATTACACGCGGGATAACTCTTAAATTCATGCTGTGTCATACAGTGTTCAACAGGATTATTTCCAATGCCTTTCCATTTATTTAGAAGATACTTTTATTCTTGACGAAGCAAGGGGGCTGTAGAAAAGATCGTCGTTGCGAGGATCACATTTTTACATTAAAAAGTATTGCAGCCTCAAGACTGCAGAGGGGAAAAAACACATATATGGCCTTTCTTGGATGCCGTAAAGCCTTCGATTACTGTATGGAGAGATAAAATTTTAATGACGCCGGGAATCTTGGTATCAGAGGGAGTGTTTGGAAATTAGTGGGAGTTTTATGTAACGTTCAAAGTAAAGTCAAGTGGTGAAAATAACATGCTGAGACCGAATTTTTTGAGGTGAAGGCGGTGTTTAAACAGGTTGTGTTTTATCACCAATATTGTTTAGCATCTATATTAATGAGCTCGCTAAATTACTCAGAAAACCATGATTTATCGGGTTGACTTAATGGGTGTCAGAGTGGCGTCTTTCTTCTTTGCGGACGACGTTGTTCTGTTAGCCAATAACGATAACGAGCTGCAACGTATGCTGGACCTAGAACGCCAATTCAGTAACGAGTATAAACTTCGTTTTAATAATACCACATCCAAGTGCTTATTGTTGGTAAAAGAGCAGATAGAAATAGATTATGCAATTGGGAGGTGACACTAATGTCGGAAGTTAACTCTTACAAGTATCTAGGGTGTCTTATTTCAAACACGTTGTCTGACCATGCGCAAGACAGGATGTAATAAAAAGGGCAATAAGATATCGGTTATATTAAATCGATTATTGACGGCAAGATGATTTCAATAGGGTTTTTTAAGGTGAATCTTCTTTGGAAAACACTTGCCGTGCCTTCAATTAATTACGCGTGTGCTACTTGGATCTGTGGGGGGTCTGCTGATATCAGAATTTGGAGAAGCGTTCAAATTCAATGGCCGAGGCGGTTAATTCTGAAAGCCACGCGTTTCTACTTGTTAAAGAGCCTTGTATGGGGACTTAGGCTGGCACTCGGTTGCTGGTCAAGATGGGCACAGGGTTCAAACTACTTAAACCGCTGATTAGTATGATAAAAACGTGGCACAAACTTCCCTTTAGACACTATGTTCTGCATCCGTCGAAACAGGGTTTATGAAATGGAAATGGTTAGACCAATTGAAACCGTCTTAAAAAAAAGTTTCACGGTATGGATCACATTTACGATATTGCCTTACCCGTCCATAACTATTGGGCTAAGATATGTAGCAAACTATTAAAGAATATTGGACTCCATTAGATCCTTGACAAGCGAAACGTAAATCGTCGTTGTCCTTTTGGTGAGATTAAAAATAGTCACACATCACTTGGAGAAATCTTCTTGTAAGAATTGATTTTTCAAGGGGGTTAATTGAAATTAAAGCCAGATCTCAAACACACTGGCTCTTAATATAGGATTTCAAAGTGGACTGATGCCAATGACGGGTCTCCTGCTTTTTATGTAATAATGGTACAGAGGATTGTATCATTTTTTCTTTATCTGCAAATGCTTAATGAATCCGCGTTGCGAATTCATGGTTGATTATTAACTGTGGAGTCAAGGTATACAAACATCATTGTAACCACATTTGGTCTTTGTTTTTTCTTTTATCGCAGGGAATTTAGATACGAAACTAATGTTAACATTAAGCAACACTGGAGTTATTTGCCCTTTTGATGATCACTCAGAAAACATTAGTCCATTTTTGACTCTTTTTGCACAAGAGTACCTCAAAAGTGCTGTGGGTCTTACGCAAATATCTTTGTGATGTGAATAGGTCGTATGCCCTTTATTCATATTACTATGTATTATATTTATATAATTTGTATGTAAGCTGTTTTTAAATGTTAAATCCTGTTAATATTTGGTATTTACATTGTACCTTTATACTAAGCGGGAGTAACGAGCGAGGTACACTAAGCCGTCGTGTATGCGTGCGTGTGTGGTGGGTGTGATGTTAGTGCGCCAGCATAAGTCTTTAAATATGCTTTGTTAAATGCTCCATTTTTGTATCCAGTGCCTGTGTCGCATCCAGTGACCAGTTGTTGCATGTTGGTGTGCATTTGCCTTGGGATTCTTTTTCAGACGCAAACCGGAGGCATGGCAAACACCGAAGACTGGGATGAGACCAGTCATATGCATTTGTATGACTTTATACTATTTTATTATTCCATTTTGTGGTGTGTGTGGGTGGTGGATTGTTGTATTATTTTAAAAAAAAAAGTGTGTGGGTGTGTGTTTGTGTTGTGTGTGTGTGTGTGTGAGGGGGTAGTGTGTTATAGGTGTGTGTGTTGCATGTGATTGTGGGTTTAATGTGTGGTGCGCGAGATTTTGATGGGTTTTTGAATATAATTATTTTGTTCTGCTTAATATATTTGTTTTGTATCTGAGTATGACGCACCGCGGGAGGCGTGTGCAAATGTTATAAAACGTTATGTTCCAAATAAATAAATAAAAATAAAGTAAATATTAATCAATACACCTCAGTCCCCACGCATATTCAATCTTACGCATGCTAAAACCACATAGATACGCTGGCCAAAGACTCACACACACAGTCTAACTCATACATCAAGTATCACGGCCAAAAACATCCCGCTGCACCCTATAGGACTCCACTACACAGTCTAATAAAAATAATACCGTAATTGGCAATACATCGGCAATAAACCGATCGGCATATATCAAACAATGGACATATGGCCGATCTGCGTCAGAACAAAAGTCTTTATATCAGAAAAAACAATTACCTTTGCTCTGCACTGTTCAAAACTACTAATGGCCATTCTTGAGCTGCTTCGATGAAGAGACTCCAGGACAGTTTCTTCGCCAGTGACTGTTTTGCCACAGGCGAAAACAGAAATCTGATGGTCTAGGGCCTGCTTGATTGGAACTGGTAGGGCTTGGTGAAAATTGGAGGAGTTAGTAGTACCCAGGATTTATAACGGGGTTGGCGAAAGATGGGATTAGGAGAGACTGATGCATAGCAGAAGCAGGGTTAGATGGGGACGCCACTGGTTTTCTTTGGTACGCGTTTGGAATGACTCTCTGGAACTGGCGATCTATCTTCTTTGCCAGTGCTCTGGCCTGAGCTGACCTAATCTTTTTGTCATCGTCACTATCTTCTGCCAACTCATCTGCAAGGTACTCATTCAACAAGCCTAGCCAGCCTGATTTCCGATTTGTCTGCTTAGCTAATCAAGTTTGATCCTTTCGTTGAGCTCTTTCTCAGCTAAATCGAGAACCTTCAATGCTCCGTTACCGGAAGGAACAAGCTTACGGGCCTTCTCAATATACTCAATGATAGTACAGTTAAAATTAACTTGCTCCTCGTTGCCTTTAAACTTATACTGGATTTTCTTTGCTTTTCAGTTTCTCACCTCTTTGGAAGTATCCTCGTGTGCCAGTTTCTGCGACTTTAACTGGGCCGTCACTATATTGTCGGAATACCCCCAACTGCCTTAGTTACAGACCCACCAGTACTGCTGATTAATAATTTGGAAATTGAATTACTGTGAGAAACTTGCAGGTTGTTGGGACTGAGGTTGAGGCTGTGCGGAACGAACCCCAGAACTAACCTGCTCAGCTGAAATCGGAATATCAACAAAGTTATTTAGCGTATCATCAATGTGATCTTGGGATATTACCACATTATGATCCGCATAACTAATAGGAAACTTCTCCCAAACTTTACTCTCACCCTCTATCAGTCAGTCCTCACCAAGCTTGAAATAATTCAAGTCACTCAATAAAACCAGACCAGATACTCCAAGGAAGGAAAAAACAGTTCGTAGGAGACTAGGTAATAGAAGTCGCAACGAATTTTTAAAACTGACAGCCAGTGTGTGTTCAGGAAGACAGCAGTCAATGACCAACGCCCACTCACTCTTCAACTCTCGCGCCACGCGGAGATTTGCATAAATATGCAAATGACGTCTAGAGCTTCGATAGAAACATGGGTCACTATCGGCGGTCTACTGGGGAAATAGCGGTATGCAACACACGGCATATCATAACCTTCTCAGAGAGGTTTGATTTAGCGGTATCGCGTGGCGCTAAAATAGCGGGTGGGATGTTTATACTGAGCAGGATAACGAATCGACCCGCTTCCGACGCGGAAAACGTCCCCAGTAGAAGAAACACGCGCTCTATGATACCTGCCGGACATGATTACTTTCACACCGGCTTTCCATTTTTCCAGAAATTCTCAAGAATGTTCTGAAAAATCTCACAGAGAAAGGAGGGGTGCGGGGGTACAGAATAGGTACACAGAAAAAACATACTGAGTCCAATGACTCATTTTGGTGAGTTCTTCATTTGTTCGAGACACTATTCAGTTAAACCGAGTCATTTGACTCCCCAGTAAAGCTCCTTAATGAGTCAATTGACTCACAAATCCAATTAGTGAGTCTTCTGACTCACAAAACGAGAGTCAAGTGACTCATCATGATGACGCATTCCAAAATGTCGAGATGAGTCATTGATCCCAGTATTTTTTTTGTTTATGACATTTTTTTAATTTTTTGCAGGCCGGTGTTTTCACCCCTTCCATTTGCTTTTTCTTATCATTTTTCTTTCCTTTCCCTTTTCCCAGTTGGGTTGAGCTCACTTTTTCAGTAATAGCAGAGCAGTCGGGGGGGGGGGGGGAGGGGGGGGATAATGAAGAACGATCCTAGTAGCTTTGACCTTTGCTTTTTCTTTATCACTTTGGTTCTTTTCAACTTTCCCAGTGGGTTGAGCTCACTTTTTCAGTAATAGCAGAGCAGTCGGGGGGGGGGGGGGTAATGAAAATGAAAGCTGATCCTAGTGTATTTAGATGATCTGATTTCTTTTTTGTTTGGGAAACAAGTATGAGTATGTGTGCGTGGTTGTGGGCGCGTTGTGTGTTTGTGTGAGCTTATTCAGTAAGACAACGCATTTCTGCACCGCCATATCAATTGGTTTGTATAAAGAATACACAGAGAGACGGTGTTACTGTTGGAATATCACTGAATCCATTATTTTAATTTGAGAGAAGAGAAGTGAGCCTGTGACCATGAAACAAACGTTATTTTCCTCCAAAAAAAGTAGGAATTACTGGCATATAGAGGGCGCTGAATGTGTTTTATTCTCAGAAAGGCGGTGAGAGGGTGGCGGTTAGAATCCCAATCTTTACGCGACATTGGTTTACCACGAAATCTTGACGAAAAAAATCCTGCATTGTTGTGTTATTTATAAGCAATATAATTGCATTATTCAAACCGTTGGAGCTGAAAAATCAAATCATTGTAAGGATATTATTTCTGAATGTTTTTTATCTGTAATAACGGACGCGGGACCTACATGAGTCAGAGTGTGAACCCTGATGGACCAACATCAAAGCACTTGGTCACAAAAGTGCAGTCGTTTGCAGTAAAACTAGTTGATTCATTTGGATGAGTTCCTATTTGAGTATGAGGTCAGTGACCGCCATGTCGATCGGATTCTCACCAGAAAAATCTATGAGGGCCTTGATGCGGGCCTGCCATAGAAGTGGGAATTCACGACCTCGTCCATAACCCTAACAGTGGAGTTCATTCTTCAGCTCCAAAGGTTGTGGAATATAAGAAAGATAGGTTGCTGCTCGAAACATACCAAAAAGCTGATTTCCGTCAAGGTTCGGGTTCACATGTAAACTGACGACGTCTAAATTTGAAATTCCGACGCGACCGCCTGGTTCTCCAGGCAAGGCGGATGATGTCAAGTAATAAGTAAATTCAAATTTAGACGGATTTGCTAAGTTTTAACGAACACATTCTAAATTGTGTATAAAGTTACAAGCATATTCTATTCAAATCCCAAGAGTTGGAGAACCCACCAATGTAAGGCTATTGTCATTTGTGTTTATGTATGATGGACGAGGAAGTATGTGAAGAGTTTACTTCTAAATGGTGCAAAGGCCACAAGGCGAATTTGGAAAAAACCGATTTTTTATTGATGAGAACATTTTGGCTCGACAAATTTGGTTGATATTTCATAGGGGTGGTAAGGGTAGGGCCCAATGAAACAAGATATTGTGTTTGGTGGAATTGTTGAAACTTCGTTATTTCTGATATATCATTTGGTTTTGAAATCATCTGGACATGGTACTAAAATATAGTTATCTTTCTAGAACACCCTTGTAACACTCCAGTTCTAAGTATGCTACGACTTAAACGAGGTGGCAAAGTACTGTAAAATAAAAAGAAGAAAGAATGAATTACGAAATCATTTCCTTTCTGGTTTAGCTGATTTGAATTTTTGAATGAAAGGGACGTGATATTTTCCTTGAATTATGGTAATTTCTAAAGATTGACAATTCTTTCAATCTTTCTGAGGACATTCACTTAATTCACAAGGGTGACCACTGTCATTTTTTATTTTACAATATAAGAGGAAGGTGTATGCCATTAAGGAGAAAAAATGTTCACATCTTATTTTCATTATTTTGGTAATCCTGCTGTAAGTTGATCGGTTTGATAAACTTATCGAGTTGATAAAACTGTAATCTACATGTTAAGGAGGATAGGACACGATAGACTGCGGTTTTAAGAAGTCGTGGATTGGGGGGGGGGGGGGGGGGGGGGGGGTCAGTAAGAAAGAGGGTTCGAAGAACGACCAAGTTCGGTCTCTTAATGAAGTCCGGTTAGTTTATCTTTCATAGAGTAATACAGTTACAAGGTCTGTAACACAGACTAATATTAACTAGGTTTATCACTCGATATTCAGAGTTTTTGATACGATTGGTTAATACATGGAGTTATTATAATAACTCCATGGTTAATAGTTGATAAACTTATTGAATCGAAAATTTGATAGACTTACTTAAAAAAAAACTCGATATTTGGGATTTCTGATAAACCTTGATTATCAAATTTGATAAATATGGTTTATCAATTGAAAAACTAGAATTATCAAATTGACAAACCAAGTTTAAAAAACAAAAATAAATCGCCATATCGACGATAAAATAATATCACTTGATACTCGGGATTAAGTTGAAAACAAAATAGGTTTATAAATTCAACAAACCAGGTTTACCGGCGAAAAACAGGTTTATTGTCAACACACTGTGTTTATCGTTGATAAATTATTAAATTTATTGAAAACTAAATCCGGGGCATCGTCTCGCGTCCCATAGCGGTCTCAAGGTCGCCTTGTTCGCAGTCTCTACCATTGCTGCATTAGGCTCAGATGAACCTTTAACTTTGGAGGTGACCTGACCTGTTTAACGATTGCCATTGTGGATCTATGGCCCATGGTGTGGTTGCAACTAGACTTCATCTTCGCCCAAAACTTAACCAAACAACCTATCTTACAACTTGACTTCAGGTGACTTTGATCTTGAGTGAACCTTTGACATCATTAGGTACATATGGGGATCTCATGGTAGCATCTATGACCCAAGTTTGATGGATATAATTGGCAGGTACTTCATTTCCCCAAAAATTTAACCCTACCAACCCATTACCACGTGACATCAGATGAGATTTTCACCTTGGTCTGGACTTTGCATTAACATCAGAGGTTTTCATTTCGCATTATAAAAACAATAGCTTATAAAAACAACTAAAAAGTAAACACTAAGGTGGAAGCTAATTTGTACACATAAATTTCAGGGATTGAAAAGTCAAAAAAATCATATTTGCCCTTAGACTCAATCGTCATAGTTGAATTGAATGCAATTAATATCATTTAATTTTAATGCAATTATATCAGGTTTAAAGGCTAACATGACTGGTCCCCTATACCCTAACTGCAATCCTTAGGATTTTTAAATCCCGGAATTTCGAGTGTAAGAAAATATTGTTGGCGCAGTGCACACATTTTCATTTTGACATAAATCAGTAGATGCGAATAATCAATAGAATACTTTCCCCCAATTGCGGGGGGGGGGGGGGGGAGTAACGAAAATGACGGAATAAAGAAGAATCGTTCTGCCTTCCAGGGCGAAAGCGTTATCGAAAATTGGTATTCAAAATAGTTTATGATGTAGTGTTTGGCACCTTATTTTAAATATTCTGAGGTTGGCCTGGAGTGGATTAGGGAGGGGTCATTATTTACGTCAGGGGATGGAGTATTGGGGGGGGGGGGGTGGGATCCAAAACATCTTGTAAGCAAGATGGGAGCGACATGAAAAAAAATCATTGAAGGTGATAGGGAGACATGCACTTTTAAAGGAGAAATTCACAAAATCGGGGCCCAATGCAATTTCAACAAAAGCGAGGGGGCGATTTGTTTTGGCAGACAGAAAAAAGTTTGAATTTTCCCTTTTTCCTCATGACCCTAAAAAATGAGCACCCCTTAGTTTAGGGACATGTTAGATCGTGTCACATTTTTAAAACCAGAAGTTGTTGTTTTATTATGTTTTTTTTTGGGGGGGGGGGATGGGGGAGGGGGGGGGGGGAGATTATTTTTTTTTTTTTTTTTTTTTTTAATAAAACACAAAGACAACAAACAATATAAAAACGGAACAAGCAGATCAAAAAAATAAAAACAAATACATAAAACCAATGTTTTTTGCTCGTACGAGAAAAACAAACAACAAAACAAACAAACAAAACGGAAAGAGTTCCATATGTACCTAAGTTGAAATTCACATGCCTAAGACAAAAGCAAAACAACAAAACAAAGAGAGCCAAAAAAAAAGGAAAAGAATTTGTTAAATATAGAACTTCAATTTCACATTATCAGGGTCCCAAAAAAATCCGAAAAAATGATTTTTGCCCTGATGTAAAGTTTCATCCAAAATTTCCCCATCTGAGAAATGGTTCTTTGGTTAAAACATACCTGTGTAAATTTTTTTTAATTTCGTATAGGAGCCAAATACGCGAAAATTCAGCATTTGTTTTACATTGAAATACAAGCAAATCAAAATCACCTTTTTCTCTCTTTTAAGACATTTCGTTTGTCAAATACAAGGTATTAAGAAATTATTGAGCGTCAAATCTATATGAAATTACTGTTATGACACAATATTTGAGTGCCTCAAAATCTCTCGTTGCACCTTTAAAAGCATCTAAAAAAAGTAATAAATAAAACAAAAACAAACAAAACAAACAACCACAGGAACTTGTCCCTTGATCAGTACCTGAAGTGAATAATTGCAAAATTAAACATGCCTGAAAATGTATTTGTTTTTTTAAATGAGGGAACGGGGATAATGTTTTTATGTGGCCTCGTGGTTGTAACTGAGTAACCTTTTGTATTTTTAAATAAATAAATAAATTATATATACATTGTAAATAAATAAATCAAAAATAAAGTAAATAAATAAATAAATAAATAAATACATTGTTAATAAATAAAAGTAAATGAATAAATAAATTAAAAGTAATAAATAAATAAATAAATGTATGTAAATAAATACACAAATAATCTGTTTTAAAGCAGCAAAACTAAACAATTCTGATTTTACAGGTCTGTGTCAACTTATTCAATCCGGTTTTATAGCCAATAAAAAAATAAAATTATACATAACACGTACTTCCAAGTTCAAGTTCAACTCAAAGTTCTTTTCTCACTTCACCATCAGTTAAAAATGTTCTCTCCATGCACAGCAGGCAACTGAGCCCCGAGTCTCCTTTGACTCTGCCTTTGTACATTGACCAGGACATCAAAGGAAGCCGACAATATTACTATTGTTTACAGCTTTTATTTATCTGTTTATTGCCCGAGTTAGTAAATTAACCCCTTAGCTAATTGACCAATGAAAGCGACCCAAAGGGCTTTACATGACCTTTGCTTGACCTTTCCAAAGTAAGATCGATTTATTTTAAAGGGAAACAGATGTCACACGATTTTCAATGCAAATGTGATGAAAAATCAGCAGCCCTCTTTAATTTACTGCCATTACTAAATTCAATATTTTTTCATGATTGTTGGGTCATTACGTTACAATTCATTAATTAATTTTGTTTTATTAGCTATCCCCAAAACGAGAAAAATAAAAGGAATTCGCTCGTTGGGAATTTAACTCCCCTAATCAGTAAAATCCACGAGTCTAATAGAGGAGTGTGCATTTCTTGTGTGATGAAATGGCGGCAAACCCTTCGCCAGAATGACATTCAAACAGCAAATTCCAGGTCAAAATGCCACGTAAGAAGCCAGTTCCAGGTACAGTTAGCTTCTTTAATCCTTCCTCTTTCCATCCATACCCATTTTATGTGGATTCATGTCCCCGGTAACTTTGCACGGGGCCATTTTGTAAAGGTATCCCCCCTCAGAGAGGGGCTGTGTAAAGGACCAACCCCACTGTGTTGGCAGGTTGTTTATGCATGGCATGTGAGCGAATATGCATAATGATCGCCGCACAGTACACACACTACGGACCGCAATGCAATGAAAGCACGCACTGACAATACAAGCAGCCCGAGTGCCACAGGGCCTGTATCAGTCCCGCAACTGCCTCATGTTAATGTTCTCGTATTATATGAATCATAGCTCAAATTCGCTCTCTTTTATCAATTTCCCATAGCCGAGGCGTGGTGAAAGCGATGGCATGGATCATTATCGGAAATACGTAGCCCATTTATGGGTCAATTTTGATTATTTCTTGGATGTTCTTTACAATCTAACACAGGCTCCGAACTAGAAGTGCTGGACGGTTTGCGGTGCATGTGGGAACTGGTTGCCGTTTTTCAATTTATCGGCCTGTTCCGTTCAAAATTCCACTTCTGTTGGCTGACAATTGAGGTGAGACGGAATCTATTGTATACACACACCCGTTATTATACACTCACGTGTGTTTTATTAGCCCATTATTTTGATCTTAACAATGTGTCAATTTATGAGATGCATCACACGTTGACTTACACGCACAGTAGGCCAACCAAAGTAAGGCCAAAGCTACTGGTGTTTGGTGTTATTAATATTATTAAGTCAAAACTAATTGAGCTAGTTAAATTAGGATGATTACATATTGTCTTGAGTGTACTGTTGCATAAACTTGATGGAAAGTTACTCAACCAGACACCCTTGAGATTTCAATTTCAAAGTTGACTTGTTTGTGCTGTGTGAAATGCCAT
>JAMKCH010011400.1:0-34444 GCA_023653785.1 Ophioderma brevispina
CTCATCAATTACCGTGTTGTCGTTCCCATTCAGCTCGGTTTATCAGTGATTTGGACTGTCGTGTTACTTTGGTAAATTTCTGACAAAATGATCACAAGGGAATTAAACTTGAACTGTAAGGCAATTAGGAGTCCCATTTATGCAATTAGGTTTTTTAGGCCAATAAACCTTTAATTACGTTTATGATTGAAATACCCTAGGTATTTTTTTACAAATCGATAAATCAAGTACTAAAATCTCAAATTTCTACCAATAGCGATGGATTTACAAACGAGAGATATGTTTTTTGATGTTCGTGAATATTGACTACAAGTGCAAGACGTCGCATGTTGAAAAACACTCGTCTTTAATAGAGCAATTTTGTATAATCCTAAGTGTTTAAATATCAAATTTTATATAATCAGCCTATGTGTTTCAAAACGCAAGGTAACCTTGTAAAATGCTTTTGGAGGAATTCAAACATTATCTTCATTTTATCAAAAAATCCTATATGTACTCACTTTCCGGTTCAGTGCGATTTGACTTGAGATCTGCTCCCTTATAAACAATGCGCTTACGTCATGGGACTCCCTAGCCGCCAAACGCGGTGTTAAAGGCTCTTGCGATTACTTGGAACAATGAATGAAAAAACGTTTCGCGGTACCTTGGATAACGCGAAATCAACGAATCAGGTGTCAATCTGATGTTAGAAACGGGTTCCTGACAAAAAGAGACCCCTAGCTCACTATTTTTTGTAAGCTTGGCGTGTGGCATGACTTAATAGCAGCAATCGAGATTGAGCCAGCTGAAAGAGCATGATACGGTAAGAAAATGCTTGTATATGGATCGTATTTCACGTTTTTTCTTGGCTAAATCGTTACGATAGGCCATTTTTTGCGCAATCTCCAGTGTACCGCAAATGTACAAAAATCCGAATCAATGCTATCTGACCCCCGGATTGAACAATGGCCGGCGTTGTGTGCCAAGACGACACGAAAATGTTGTGCCTGTACCATATAGACAATAAAGCGAAGGTGATAATGATCGCCCGCCGAAAAGTAATAAATAATCCAATTGACCCACGGGTGATTTTTATCAATCTTACGTGTAATATCTACACTTGCCCCCGGTTTTTTTTATCAATCTTTCTGTAATATTCCTGTTCACGGTTCATATTCTTATCAAACATCAGATATCTATGAACTTAAAATAACCTTTAAATAAGATCAGCTTTATAGCATGCCAAGTGATCATGGACCTTAAAGACTTTATCGCATAGTGACTTGTGTATAAAGGGCCCAGTTTGAACGTTTGGACATGTGCAGATCGTCCCGAAATTAATTGTTAGGTTTAGTGTAAACAAAGAGGAGTAGCCAACATCTCACTCTGACCCCTTTTTTTTTTTTGGGGGGGGGGGGGGTGATTCGTTATACCTACCACCCCACACATGGTGATTCATGCACAATTGAACAAAACAACAACAACAACAACTAGAAGGCAAATTTTGCTCGAAAGCACGAACCTAGCCGTGGGGATAAAATGATCATTGGCTGACTATCGAACATCTGTTTAAAAGCATTAAAGGACACTTTAGGCTAAAGGACCACTTGCTGACACTTATCAAAATTGTGTGTACACCCTATGTGCAGCTGTCCATAGACAATGAATGTTCCACCTGTCGTAAGCACGCGCCTTATTGTCAGAGAAGGAAGTTGTCATGTGTTTTGGGTTCAAAAATGACCAGAGAGGACAACTGATCCCAAATCTGTGTACACCCCGCATGCACTGGCCATAGTCTAAATCATATGCATACATGTTTTGAGAAAAAAATAATAAGCGGTGCTCGGTTTCTTCCTCACGCTTTTTGGCCAAAATACCCTTGCTGACCACATGCTCCGAATTTCCCTGTAGCACCCTGTCTGTACTTGGTCATAGCCATGAATGTGCACACTGTCCGTAATCAGCGCGCCTATTTGTCAGAGGAGGGGGGAGGGAAAAGATTTCAGTGTATTGGCCAAAATTACCACTATAGATGACCACTGATCCTACATCTGTGTACACCTCGCATGCACTGACTCATAGGCGAAGTATATGCATAAGGGTCATGATAATGGCCACTTATTTGCTGGAAAAAACTCAATTATATTTAATACAGTTTGGCCAACTATGGCCGAAAGACCACTTGCGTGACCATTGATCAAAAATCTGTGTACACCCTATATGGACTAACCTAGACGATGAATGTGCACAACTATCATAATCAGCGCGCCTTATTTTGTCAAGAAGGAAGATTTCATGTTTATTGACCAAAATGACCATAGATTACCACTGATCCTACATCTGTGTACACCCCGCATGCACTGACCATGGGTCGAAGCGTATGCATAAGGTCGTTGTCATACAAGGGCCACTAATTTGCAGGAGAATATTAATTTAATAGCTTTTCATAGAGATTTTGGCCAAAATGGCCGAACTAACCACTGGCTGACCCTAGTCAAAATCTGTGTACACACCATAGGCACTGGTCTAGGCGATTCTTGTGCATGAATGGCAAGATTAACTCATACTATTTGTATGAGAAGAAGGATTTCTTTAACCATTGGTCAAAATGACCCCACTGACCTCTAGTTGACCACTGGCCACAAATTGTGTACACCACCTATGCAGCTGGGGCGAATCTGGTCAAAATCGCATAAGGGTTTTAGCACTAGTTGCATTTTGAAACAACCGGAAGACCGTGATAAACAAATAACAAAGAAATCGCACAAATACAAGACCTAGCCGTGCTACGCACACGGCTAGGTAATCAACCGACAACACACAAACAACAACAATTACTGCTACATCACTAGCACGCCAAAACAGCAACAGAATGCACGGCAACAGCAAATAGAAAAATGCCATTTTAACTCTTTCGGTGACAGTTCTATTTTCACTTTCTGTGAAGAGTCCAGACCCTACAGTTGGGTTTCCTGTTTCAAGAATTCCGGTTCCTCGAGCGGTAAAAAGATATATGCCAATTTTTTCAACCCCCCCCCCAGTGCAATCTTTCTAGTGTTGTGTGCTATAATGAAAATTATTAAAAAGATCTTTAATTTGCGTTATATGTTCGTAAAGCCTATCCTTTTTTCCACCCACACTCTGTTGAAATTTTGTCTTATTTTGCTTCAATGGTTCTTGAGAACAAATGCATTAACGTTGTACATCACAATTTACGTCGTCGCAAGTTTGACTGATGCATACACAATATCATGTTTAGAGGGCCCAGTGGCATGAAAAAATATTCAGACATAATGAAATGGGACCTTTACTGAAACCACTTCCACAAATTTGAAACAAAGGGTTTTTTTACATTTTGTAAAAGAGGGGAATAATAATACTAAATATTATTTAAATGGGCATTTCGTGATCCACAGCCTCGTCCCCCCGATTTACCTCAAAAGTATTGAGATTTTTATAGTCATCTGAACCGTTGGCCAATTATAGTATGTGTGCCTAATCTACTCTGGAACAAATTCGTATTGTTGTATTTGCTGTCCGTAAACGGACAAAATTACAACACAGTAGTCTATGGGGCAGTTCGATACCACTAATTCACTCATAGCAATCAAAACGCAACCTTAGAATCAACTGAATTTTGGGAATCACCTTTCTTGAGGAGATCTAGTGATCATAACAAAACTGAATGATGCTGATAAAAGACTATTGCTATTGTATTGTGCTAATACCGCTAATCAACCTTTCACTTGCCCGATCAATTTCTTACTACAATGTGACAGTGAATACATGTCTGGAATCCGGTGCTAGAAGTAATTATGTCGGCCCGCGTTACTCACAGTCCCGGGGGTTAAAACGGTAAAGACAGGACTCGATTCAGTGGACTCTTCACGCCAACATTAGCTCCATGGTAGCTCTATGGAGACGGGACTGTGGCTCCCGGCGGACTACAATTACTTTCACACGATGGGGCAGGAAATACAGTCCTCCGGGCTCACAGCCGGGGAACAATGGTGAACATAGGGCAATCGATTCAGTTGAATCTTCACGCAACATAGTTCTAGGGCTGTATTCCATTGTCGTCTATGGAGCCCGGACTATGATACTGACGGATATGATTACTGTCACAAAACATGCAATAGTGTTGGGGTTGTGTGTTATTCCAGTAGGATTTCATGCTAAAATTGATTTTGGTGCGCTTTGGGTTCAATGGACCTAAACTGTCAGAAAACTTGTCGGCCGATGCACCCTTCTCAAGGGGGGGGGGGGTGTTATGTTGTTAGTAAGGGGAAAATTAAATCGAGTCAAATTGGGTTTTAAATGTACACTAACGGTTCGTCTCCTCATAAGAGTTACAAGAAATATATATTTGCCTAGGTTCAACCTTTTTAGTTAAGCGGTATATAGCCCGTAATTGTTCAAGGTCACCTGGGGGTAAATGCTCCGATGTGTTGAAAGTGGTTTCCAAATGATTCCTTGTGTCATGCTGAAAACGACAATGCATTTTAATGATGTTTTGATATCACCATTGCGAACATCCAGGGAAAGTTATGGTGACCCCCATTATAGACCATGCTAGACCCTGGCGACAATTTGCCAATTAGCACCAACACAAGGTCAATGACTGTAAATCATACATTTTTGGATCCTGTGAGACAATACAAAACTTCACCAGTTCAACAAAATCTGAGCATATGGGGGTAAATTTCCCCAGGATGACCTAACAGTATGGGGCCTATAGCGCTTTAACTAAAGGTCGAAACTGGCAAATATATATACTTTTATATACTTATAAGGGACGAAACATGTATGTACATTTAAAACACAATTTGACTCCTCAATTTTAAATTTTCCTGCAGTAACACATTTTCCCATTGGAAGGGGGAAATTTGCACCCCATCATTTCTGACTGTTATGGTCCTACTGAATTATAAACACAGACAAAGAAAATCAACGTTAGCACCAAAATCCTACGGGAACGTTTTCATTGAACATACCACCAACACTACCAGTTACAATGTACTTCATGGCCGGGATATAACACTTGATTTCCGTGGCAGGAACTGCCGACGAATTGCCAACGAAAAAACTCTTGCTGTAAACATCCAAAGTGTTTTCAAATTGTGGAAGTGATTTCAAAGAAGGTCCATTTCAATTATTGTCTGATATTTGGTCATGCCATTATGGCCTTTTAGGTACGCGAGCTTGTTTTAATTCTCTTTCCTATGCTCTTCTTTATTCCTACTCTTTATTTCGTTTGAATTAACTAAATAGTCATCTTGTCGATCTAATATTAAACATTGATAGTGGTCAGTGTGAGGTGAGGAGTATACAAATGTTTAACGACCACTCAAACACAATTGTCATATCGTGTCATTAGATAAAATCAATATAAAATATTATATATCATATACGACGAAATATAACACTTCATCGATCAATCAAATTAAACAATCATTAAAAAGATACAACATCATTACACCAGATTATACCCATCCATGTATCAAAACAAGATAAACCAATAATTGCCAACAATACACATAGAAACCAGCCATCTACAACAAAAAACAGCTTCAACGGATAACTGATAAATTTATAATTATATTATACACATCATACTACCGATGACAAGGTTCATAACCCATCCATGTATCAAGCAAACAATTCAACTTCAAATAATGAGTAATCAACAAGCACATCAGAAGACGCAAACCAAGAGATAGAGATCCCTTTTATAAAAAGAAACGCGATAAATCAGCCAAATTGAAACATTTTAAGGCAATCTACAGGTTTTAAATAGATGGTCTCACTCACATATGTATATATGAAAAAAAAACAAAAAACAAACATTTGGGCAATTCACTTGAGCATTAACCCAAACTGATACAGATTTTAAATACTTTATACACAGGTCATACTAATTACACATTATAATATTGTAACACTTTAAGTAATCTAAATACAATCATACTATCTTAACTTAAATCCTAAATTTTATACGTCTAGTCTGTTCAAATAACAGACGAGTTGCAGACGAATTCTTAACCCGAGACCGCCAGGGGGCTGGGGGGCAAATTAGATTAAGAAAACAGCATGTCTTTTAGTGACAAATAGAGAAAGAAATGTTCTTCTGTTCCAATGATATCTGTCATAGGTTGATGTGGTAAGTTTTGATTTTCAGTGGGTTTACTGATTGTTTGTTGTTGTTTGATATTTGTTGCATGCTCCATCAAAAGGGTTCATACCCAAAACTAGAAAAGTTCAACATCCGTTACTCATAACTATTTCACATTCATTGGAATTAATCCCTCGGTGAAAATTACAATATGCACACCAATTTGTCACACATACTCTGTGAAAAAGCTTTCTAGTTGGCCAAGTGTGATAGCCAATGATCTAAAATTATGAAAAAACAACAGGATATTATTCAACTTTTCAAAGTGAACCTGCTGCAACGATTTTTAGGCAAACTTAGACTGATGAATAGGGTTAATTGAGTTGCATCAAAACCAGTGAACAGATTACAATGTGCAAGTGAAAAGCGCCCCCCCTCTTTAACCAAGTAGACATTATAGTGTAGGACATGGTGCTTACGATCAACCGCACGGCAGAGTCTTAAGCTTTCAAAATGCGTTTCTTCTGTTCAAGTTTTTTGCTTGTTGTAATCTTCAGCTCTGTTTAGTAAACCGAAAGGGGTTTATAAAATACACAATGTGCACTTTTATAACGAAGATGAGTTTTATCCATAATCCACCTCCTTTATCCTTTGTAATTCGGAAAACCCTATTGAATATTGAAGAAAATACTGTTGGAACATGATGCTTACATCACCGTCAAGTGCATAATCTTAGCTTTTAAATGCCGTTTGTCTGTTCAATTTGTTGTTTTAATTTGCAAGATATGTTTAGTTAACACGAAAGGGTGGTAAATACCACACACCAATGTCCACTTTACTAACAGTTTATCCAAAATTCAGATCTTTGTATCCTTTGTTAATATGAAACCCATATTCAAAGATTATTAACTAAGGACAATGTGACGTAATGATATGAAAAAGCAGCTTACCGATATTAATCACACCGTCAAGATCGTTACAAGAACATCCGGAGACAATTGTTACATATCGATCTCATTTATAATCTGCAAATGAAATGAAACTCTTTTAATAACTGTACTGTCAGATTTGGATATAATAACCTATTCAAATTTCTAAAAAGTGCACAAATGTGATTTACCCTGTCCGTTATCACTAAAATCTGATCTGGAAATTTAAAACAAGCAAATGTGAAAAGAAACATGCGGCATTTGAAAGCTGACACATAACGCTTGACGTGATGTAAACATCATGTCACAAATGTATTTCTAATGCCAAGGTATAGACTAGGGACGAGACCAAATAACCACTATAGCAAATTATGTTGTCCCCTGGGGGGCTAGGGGAAAACGAAGTGTAATTTCATAATTAAATTATTAAAATCAGATAATCGTCTGTTTCCGAGCACAAAACTGGCACATTTTCTTTAATTTTTTTATTTTTTTCCATTTTTTTTCAACAATATCGATGACCAATGGATATGGCTACACTTCAGCAAACCCATGAGCGCATGATATTACAATGGATGGTAAGCGGAGTCATTGTTATGCCAGGTGTTATCACCTCCATGATCGGGTTGAGTAAACAAAATAACCATCCTATTTCACCGTAACCAACCAGTTTACATTATAATATAGCGTCGTTTGCCAACCAAGTTTTATTCTGAAAAACGGTAAATTGCATAGAATGAAGTAAAGTTAAGCAATAAGTTACGGATTTGAATTTCACAAAGTTGTTACGGTCAAAGATTGCCCAGCTAACATTTCTGTATGTGTTTGTTCGGTCATTTTCCTTTTCGAAATAAATGATGTAAAAATGGTCAAAGTTAATGAACACGCACTATAGAGCTGAAGAGATTATTATTTGTGATGGGGGTAAAGTATTTTGTGCTTACGTCATTTAAAAATTCTTCGTATAAATCGGAGAGGTGGTACACCTGATTTTCAACCGCGAGACAATTGATACCAATGGTCTTCCTTGCACCCCAGATGAAAAGGAATTTGACAAGGCAGCAAGTGGGGCGCCGTAATAGGGGGGCGTAGGGTAGTGGTACATAATTTATCCGTGGTTGAAGTTTTTGAAAGAGACGTAATCTTGTGACAGTAGTTTTTAGTACCAGTTTGTTTGTTTTTAAGTCGTTAGTTTTTGTTTTTTCTCCCACCGCATACCGGGCTGGTAATTGAATATCTAGCTCCATTGTTTGCTGAAGTCTAGCGTATCCATGGTCACTGTGATAATGGGGGGGAAAATAAATTGAAGTGTAACATTTTATGCATTTCAAGAAAATGTGGCCAGTTTTATTTGCGGGAACAGACGTTTATATGATTTTAATATTTATTATGAATTTACATTTGTTTCCCCCTGACCCCTCGATGGAGACAACAAAAACAACAGCCGCGTTAGAAGGATATGACCATAGTCGAACGAGGGCACTTTTCGCTTGCACAATTTTTTTGAGACAGGCTATATACAATAATGTGATATCCTGAGTGGAAAGTTGTTAGGAATATGTTAAGCTTCAAACAACTAAATTGATAGATTTACTTATTTTGGTCGGTATGTTTTAATATACAGCTCAAATCGGCCTCAAAATCGTTATGAAAATAGGCCTATACCTATTGGTTGATCTTTGTTGACTGTCCCAATTTAAGCGTTTTTGCAAACAATTAGGTATAGTTTATATCTAATTGTTGATTTGTAAGAGTGGTAGGATATGTATATATGGGTATGAATAAATTAAAGATGAGTTTCTGTGAATGTGACATAGAATTGTGGGTGTATGAGAAAAAATAGTACGACTGCGCGAGTGAGATGAGTAGTGAGTGGAGTGATGTGAAGTGAGTGAGGTGATGTGAGAGTGAGAGTGAGTGAGTAGAGTGAGTGGTTGGAGTGAGTTTGAGTGTGTATGATTCGTGGATGAAAGAAAATTGTGTTTGAGTGTGCTTGCTAGAAGCTGGTGAGTAGTAGTAATGAGTAATAGTGCAATTAAATTAAATTTGGTGGATTCTAGGGCGTGCGATAAAGTTAATAACCTTTTTCATAACCTTAATTAAAGTTCTTAGTGGTTTCGCTACGTTCGTGATTTTTTGGATGCTTATACGGTTGTTTTATATGGTTTTGTTTTATAGCTTTTATCGGTATCTTTGCTGTAATTTAGCCTTAAGCTACAAAGTACATTGTTCAATAAATCACAAATGAAATGCAAATGAAATAGAATAACCTGATTGTACAATATGTAAAATTCGTATATTTTTTTCGATTGCTGTATCGTTTAATAGCCCCGAACAAGAAAGAACTTTCTTGGGACTTTTCCCTATCTTGATTCCGAGTTCTGGAAGGCAGGTCATGGATGAATGGAATTTTCAAACGGAAACTGATGCCGGAATGGGTTTGTTAAAAAAAGATGAAAAGGTCCTTCTGGCCAAGTTTCCCCCAGACACATGCGGTGACTGCAATATAATCAAGTTTTAAAAACAATTCAATCAATTCATATTTAACAACTATTTTTCAAGGATGCACACACGTTACACTCCCAGCAAAAGTATTGACAAACGACGAGGTTTCCAGGGGCGAGATCCACAGACATCCAAAATTAGCGGGGCGGGACTCCTACGTGAGGAAGGAAAGGAGGTGAAGATATCGTCATGAGTCTTCCAAACGGCCCTCGATCATTTTGTGCAAAAATTGCGGTTTTTTGACATATTATGTGGATACCTAACACAAGCTCTTTCATATACAAATATTGTTAAAGCTTCAAACAACTATTTGATAGATTTACTTATTTTGGTCGGTATGTTTTAATATACCAGCTCAAATCGGCTCAAATCGTTATAAAAATATGCTATACCCTATTTGGTTGATCTTTTGTTGACTGTCCCAATTTTAAGCGTTTTAGCAAACAAATTTAGGTATAGTTTATATATCTAATTGTTAATTTGTAAGAAAGGTAGGATATGTATATATGGGTATGAATAAAGATGGAGTTTCTGTGAATGAATAGAATTGTGGGTGTATGAGAAAAAAATAGTACGTGACTGAGTGAGTGAGTAGTGAGTGAGTAGAGTGAGTGCGTGAGTGAGTTTGAGTGTGTATGTATTTCAGTGGATGAAATGAAAATTGTGTTTGAGTGTGCTTGCTAGAAGCTGGTGAGTAATAGTGCAATTAAATTTGGTGGATTCTAGGGCGTGCAATAAAGTTAATAATCCTTTTTCATAACCTTAATTCAAGTTCTTAGTGGTAGCTACGTTCGCTGATTTTTTTGTATGTTTATACGGTTGTTTTTATATGGTTGTTTTTATAGCTTTTAATCTGTATCTTTGCTGTAATTTAGCCTTAAAGCTACAAATACATTGTTTAATAAATCACAAATGAAATGAAATGAAATAGAATAACCTTTATTGTACAGATATGTAAAATTCGTCTATTTTTTTCGATTAGCTAGTATCGTTTAATAGCCCGAAGAAGAACTTCTTTTGGACTCCTATCTTGATCCGAGTCTGGCAGGCAGTCATTGGATGATGATTTTTCAAACGTAAACTGATGCAGTAAATGGGTAAAAAAGATGAAAAGTTCCATTCTGGCCAAGTTGTCCCCAAGACACATGCGGTGACCTGCAATATAATCAAGTTTTAAAACAATTCAATCAATTCATATTTAATCCAACTATTTTTCAAGGATGCACACCACAGTTACACTCTCCAGCAAATGTATTGCAAACGAGAGGGTCTCTCCATGGGCGGATCCAGACCTCCAAATTAGCGGGGCGGACCTTACGTGAGGAAAAGGAGGTGAAGATATCGTCATGAGTCTTCCAAACAGGCCAATCGATCATTTTGGCAAAATTGAGTTTTTTGCATATTATGATACTATATCACAAGCTCTTTTCATATACCAAATATTGAGCAAAAATAACATTCCAATTTGTAGATATAATAGATTTTCACTTTTGGAAATCATACCCAAACGCCAAATGAAAGTCTTCCAAACAGACCAATCTGCATTCGTCTGTTTGCTGTACCTGAAAACCACCGTATACGACAGCTTATAAAGTGACCTATCGATCAATGGGATATTGCGAGATTCATCTCCTCTCTCGATCAACACTGGGTAGCCTATAGAAGTCTGGTCGAAGTTTATATTAGTACAATGTGTGTAGCTGTATCTGAGACGATTTTGCCACACTAAAAATATACATTTTTCCAGTATTTTACTGACAACAATTCTGCCAAATAATTACTGTGAAAATTACAGTATACTGTAAAAATTGATTCAATCAAACACTGAAAAATATATATTTGGCGAGTTATTACAGAGATTGTGAATGTGTTGAAAATAAAAAGCACTGACGAACACACTAACTTTGTAGGCCTATCAACAAATGTCAACCAAAATTTTACGGTGCATATAAGTCTATAATTTTTTAATCTTGATAGTATGGCATTCACCTAAAAACCCTATCTGTAAAGTTTCGCGCCGATATTTGAAATGAAATCCCCATGGAGTACTATGTAAAACTAATATTGGTCGACCAAAATGGGGGCATATTTTCGCTCATAACATCCTAACCAAACATCCATTAGCCCTAATATTTCACAGGGTAAATGAGAAAAATACCGGTAGTAGCTTTCTTCTGATAACCACAATTTTGACCACTTCGGGTAAAATCTGGGGTCCCATTAGCGATCGGACCATGGACCTTTAATTTTGGTAAAACATAATGCATTAAACGGTAAAATATAAAGTGAATTTGGATGGAAACTATAAAAGCTGTAGTTTACGGGATTTTGTTGACAGAATTGCTGCCAGTGTTTTTCTGTAAGATTTACAGTATTTTTCCTGTAAATAACATATAATTGAAAATCCATAATAGTGCATAATAATGTTGATATAATTCAAAGTTCAAATAGAAGCCTCTCTTATAAATTTAGTCGTAATAGGCCTTGAAAATTGGACAAAAAAGTATTTTGCTTGATTTTTAAATTACGGCCAAGTATTGTCTTTTTCTTATCCTTTTTATTGTGAAGTCCACTGTAATTTTTACAGCGCACGTTATTTCGTCAAATACAAGATTCATGTTAGTAGTGGTAGTTTAAACAAAAATATGCATTTTAGCTGTGTTCTTTACTAGACGTAGATTGTAAGATGTCTTGACTGTCTAAGCGACGATCCGGGCGATGAGCACGGCAAAAAGGAGCCTTCAGTTTGAATCGCGCCAGTTGAGTTTTATTTTATTATTTTTTTATTGTTTTTTAGACATAATAGTTAAAGGGTTTTTTTTATTTTGTAATGATACAACAATACGTTTCGTAAGAATAATTTCACAAATACCCTTATTTCATTTGAGAAATGTTAACACAAACATACATGTATTAAGTTACGGTAAATTGTGCAAAAAATAGTAACAATTACTCAGTTTGCACCTGTTTATGGAAATTAATTGATTGTTGAAGCTGTAATTAAGTAAAAAAGATTCAAATCAGCTATGTTAGTAATTCAAAGTTATAACAACAAGACAATTTGTAACACCAGAAAGATCACAAACAAGCACTAATGTAGTAACTTATTTTCACTTCAATTTTTTATAGATGGTTCAAAAACTTCTTGTTGAAACCCTTTCACGTTTTGGTATGATATTTGTTCATTTTAATTTGCAATATATTAATTTGAAAGGAAAGTAATGCATAGAAATTCTTATATATTCCCTGCATATAAGGTAGCATAGTATCGTGGTTAGGTATTTGGGTTCATATCAGAGGGTCCCAGGTTCGATTCTCAGTTAGATAGGCTTACATGAATAAAAGTTACTTACATGATTAATTTACAGCCAAATTAAGATCAATGATATGTAAAACATAGTACCTCAATTCTTTTTCGTTTTTCCTCTTTTCTTTGCTATATTTCCCCACATACGTATGATATTACTTTCATCAACTTAGTTGTTTCATCAACTTAGTTGATTAATAATTAAACTCACTTGATAATTTCTCTGTGTACTTACTAAATAAGCGCAATAAAGTAATGTGATTTTGAGTACACACTTCAGAACATAGCGTGTTAAAATTAACACCGCCGGAGTTCTAGGAGGACCACATCTGTTATTTTAACACTATTTGGTTTTAAAACAACACAATAGGGTGTTAAAATAACACCAAAGGTGTTGAATTTTGACATCCTTTGGTGTGATCCTCCTAGAACACCGGCGGTGTTAATTTTAACACCCTAGTTTTTGCAGTGCATGTAGAAAAATTATTATTCAAATTATCAGCCATCTCAATTAAAATACATGATTAATGGTACATTAAAAGATTACTCATTGAAATTACTCAATATAATGAAATGCAACCCGATTACAATTCATTTTATTGACTAGATAGAGTAAATTATTTTCCTTTCAATTCCAATAACGAAATATGTTTAATATGAGAAAATTAACATTCTGCATTTTCAATAAATACCACTTTGATAATCAGAAATTTTGACATTTTGAATTGAAATTAAACGTCAGAAGTCTTTGAAATACAAGTTAACCATTGAGCACCGCAGTAGAAATGCCGGCAAATTGCCATCTTACCCTCAAGATGGTTTGTTTTTTTTTACTCATAGCGAGTTTTCAACTATACTGTACGAGTGCTGTGACTCCAAAGGTGAAACATATACGCAATGGTCTGTTTGATGACAAAAATAAAATAATATCCATGGGAATGTCAATTTCATTTCAAATTTTAGACACTCCGAAGTCGTTTGTTTTTACGATTTTTAGAAACATCATTTGACACTAATTGCCAATATACTCTTCCTATAGTTTTCGTTATTGAGAATTACAATGATTTCGTCCGAACGCCTCGTAATATTAATACAAATATGGACGACTTGATAGCAAGATAAAGCTTTCTTCTTGATAATACTGTAAATACTACAAAATACTGTAAATTTTATGTCCAATTTACCAGGCGTATAAAAAGGCTACAACTGGAGCTTTTATTCGATTTTTTCCTAGTATCAACATTATCGTACATTATTATGAATTTTCAATTATACTATTAAAGAGGCACTGGCACATTTGAAAAATAGTGCGCCCTCAAGATTTTTCAAAATCGATATTTTTGCATGGTTGTAAGGCTTTTATATACAAAAGCCCTCACCCGAAATGATTAAGACCAAATCAGCTTCCTTATGGGTAAACAGAACGATTTTATAATTTAACGTCGCCGGCGACAGTAAATTCAGCAGACGACGAAAATGGCGTTTAACACAAGAACACGCACGCAGTATGCATGTTTCCCACGCTATGCACACTGTTTGACCGGTCTATAACCTTTGTGGTTTTAATATCAGTGAGTACGCGTCAAAATATTCATGTAATATACACATCTGTTGATTAAAGTTATGGAAAACTTAAAAGTTGGCCTACAAATTACCCGGTTGTCTTTATCCTCATATCAATGTCCCAATCTGTTTTGGGGTATATTATTTTTATGTGTAAAATATATCTCTGTTCTTCCAATGGCCTAGACTATCATTTGAGAGCAAATTGAAGAAATTTCATATTTTGTGAAAATGTGCCAGTGCCGCTTTAAGTACTACGGTTTACAGGAAAAATACTATACATTTTACAATAAAAGTCTGGCAGCAACACTCTTAGAAATAAAGATTCAACATATAACACTTTTTGTCCTGTATTTTTCACCCTAAGCACTTCTATGGTTCTATAAAGAACCTTAAAAAGTTCTATGAAGAACCTTCAAAATTTAAATAGGCCTAGGAATGTTCTTTTTGCATGTGTTCACATATATTTTGAAAGGTTAAGCAATGTGGAAGGCAGTGATGACCCTTTGGTTCTAAAATATTTTTGTGGTCAAATAAAAATAATTTCTTTCTGTTCTACCAAGAACCTCTGTAGGGTGTTTGTTTTAGGGTTCTATAGAGTTTAAGGTTCTACAAAGAACCATTTTCTTGGCTACAGAACCTTTTTTAGTTCTATGAAGAACTAACAAATCTTCACGGGGTTCTTTATAGAAGCGAAAAAGGTTCTGTAGCCAAAAAATGGTTCTTTGTAGAACTTTAAACTATAAGAACCCTTAAATGGATGGTAATAAAGCACCCTTCTGAGGACGGCCGTAGGTTTTTGGTATAACAGGGAAGAAAAAAATTGGGGCCATGCATGAAATTAAGGTTTTCACCGCCTTTCATGTTGCTTAACCTTTCAAAATATATGTGAAAAAGAACTTTTCTAGGCCTATTTAAATTTGGAAGGTTCTTCATAGAACTTTTTAAGGTTCTTGGTAGAACCTTAGCACTGGTTAGGGTGAAAAATACTTGATGTAATATATTTTACATTAAGTATTAAGTTTGATTAAATGAATTCTAATTACAAAATAAAAAAATAGAACCTCAACAGTCTTCTTTTCAGGCTTCATTGGCATATTTTGCCTGTAAAAGGTGATGACGGCTAGAAAATCATACAAAAGCATAGTCATTTGTAGCTCCCTCAGCAGGCAAAAGTATGTTTAACATGTTCAATGCCACCGTCTGAGGCGATCGATCGAGTCTTTTTGAGTACGCCAAACAGGCGAATGCGCATTCGTCTCCTTTGACATAGAAACAGAGGACGTTTTTAGTTTTTGCAAACAGACCAATCACTTAAATTTGACAAGGAAAACAAAGGATACTTGAATTGAAAGCGTGCTCAAAGTGAAGAACGTTTCAATGTCCACTATGTACACATAAAATTATTTTCCTAAAATGTTTCAAATTTTAGATATGCAAGTTCATAATTCTCTAAAACTTCAATCGCCGATATCTCCAAATGTGACTTTTGGTCGATTGGCCTGTTTGGAAGATTCGTGACGATATAATAGGAAAGTCAGAGTACCATTTTAGACCATATTAGTGGTCGGCCCGGGATGGGTGCTGGTGGGAGTTTTACCCTTCCGCTCGAAACGCTTGCAATATTGTCTTTCCAAAACTTATTTTCCTATGCAAATTTGATACACTCTAAATTTTGCAACGGATAATTGTGTGCAAATGGTTGAACCATTTGTTGAACTCTACTGATGCTGTGCAACCAAACGCACTCTGAATACATCTATTAATGTAGACTACGAATATGTCATAATATGTTTTATAAAATGCCCCTTGGTGGCATTTGAAGACACTGAACACATATACTTTTCAGTTCCTATTATACAGATACAAATAAATTCCTATGTGTTGCATGTGCTTGTATTTACGGGAAAACTATGTACATAATTATTAGTGGCACAAACAGATGTCTCGAAAAAACAAACACATATAACTAGTATCTGAAATCGTCTGCTAAAAATTTACGAGCACTTTTTCGGCAACGCCTTAAACACATATGGTCATTTTATGCGATATACATTATAATGTCATATAAGCACTGTTTGTGAACAAATTGGGTGTATTCAAAGTTCTTTTGGCTATGGTATCATTAGAGTAAAACAATTGGGTCAACCATTTTGTACACAGCTACATTATCCGTTGCAAAATTTGAGAATGTATATTTTAGAAACAATCTCAATATTTAACTGGCTCACTTTTATTGCATAGGTATAATTAACGTTTATAAAAGTGAATAATTGCTGTTTTAGTTTTCTTTGAATGAATAATCTAAGCGGCCCGAGGGGGTGGGTGCGGGAGGGGGTATCCCTTGCAATGTTTGCATATCACCACACATTTTCCCATACTAGTTCCGATGTAGTTCACTTTAATGCTTATAGATATGATCCACGGTTTTAGATATAATATAGTTCATGGGTTTATGAATCATACGTGAAGTGTTCATGGAGAGTTCATCTCGCAAGCAGTTGGGGGGTGGGGTGTCCCTCTCTCGCACGAACCATTTTAATGTTCAATTTCCAAAACACACTTTCTCAAGCAAATATGATGGATCAAAATTTGACATTGTAAAAAATTAGTGGTTCACTTTATGCTCACATAGGTATAATCAACGGTTTAAAAAAAGTTGATCGTTAAATCTCAGCGTCGAATTATATGTGAAGTGCTCATGGAAAGTTCATATATATTCACCCGGGGGTTGGTCCGGGAGGGGTTCCCCTGCAGCGCAATGTCCACTTTCCAAAACACACTTTCTCATGCAAATGCTTTTAATGCATATGATCAACGGTTGTAAAAACTAAATATATTTGATGTTTTTAGGATTTTTTTATTAATCTTAAAGTGTTCGTGGAGAGGGCATATCAAGCGGACTGGGGTGTCTCCCTCGTGTGTCTCCCAAGGTGAAACCTTGCGATGTTCTCTAAACTTCTCTTTACAAAATTTTCCTACATTGTTAGAAAATTTTCCGTAAATTTACGGAAATTTTTGGCAGCAGAATTTCCACACTTTTTAGGGTAAATTTACAGAATTTCTATCAATTAACGGAACTTTGACGGTAATTTTACAGAAATGTGTTTCATATTATGGAAAAAATGTGTATTTTAACAGAATTTTCCGTAATTTAAAATTACGGAACAAAAACAAAAGTCCGGAAATTTTGCTGCAGGAAATTTTGAAATATTTCCCATAATTAACATTTTTGTATGTTTTTTGTTTGTTATTTTTATTGTTTTCTAAAACAGGTTTTCCGTAAATTTACGGAAAATCTGCTTTCTTAATTTACGGAAATTTCTAATGCTGAGGTATAATCAACGGTGGTAAAAAGTGAATTATTGATGGGCTATTTTTTCTTGGAATGAATCATCTAAGCGGCTCGAAGTGGGTTGATGTGGGAGGGGTATCTCTTGCAATGTTTGATTTCCACAACATTTTCGCATGCTAATTTGTAAGTGGTTTGCTTTTAATGCTTTATTTTAATATAGGTATGATCCACGGATGGAGTGTCTCCTTCCCGTTCGAAGCAATGTCCAATTTCCACAACACATTTTCTCATGCAAATGCATGCTTATACGTATGATCAACGGTTGTAAAAAGTATAATCTAATTGATGGCTTTGGTTTTTGTTTGAATTAATCATTTGTAAAGTGTTCATGGAGAGGTCTAAGCGGTCAGGGGGTGGGTGGGGGAGGGGTGTCCCCTCCCGCGCGCATTTTCTCATGCAAATCTGATTATAGAAGCAATTTGAAATTGGTGGTTCACATTATAATGCATGGACAACCGTTTTACAAAACAAAATGTTTTTATTTTCGTCTGGTGTGGTGGTTGACCATGGCTTACATGGTGCCGCGTAAGCTCCGTGGGTATGGGTGCGGGAATTTTCAACTGGGATTTGAGTGCACATCTATAGGATCTGGGAATAGAAAACGCGATATTTTGTATTCGTCACACACCCAGTTTTTGCTATCCTAAACATGTAAGCAATGCATTGTGTGATAATATACCCTTATTAGCTGGCTTTGCTCATGTTTTCTTTACTTCCAAATTACAATATTTTTATGATTTTGATCTCGCGTACATCACAATTTCGGGGTTACGAAAAAAACATACCCTTTTTTTCCATATTTTGCTGTTTTTGACACCCTAATCAATGTACACGCGTACATCGCCTGTTGGAAAAAAGAGACCCTTTTTACGCGTTTTCTTGTTCACGCATCATATCCACCTTTGAATACAAGTGGCCCCCGGGGTCTACGCTCATCCATTAGTTGTTTTATTGGTTCAGGCAAATCAAGTTAGAGGTTATTTTCTCGAGGTGGCACTATTTCATAGGCATAAACGTAGCATTTCCAGCTCTGCCGTTAAGTCCAATCTGGGATCCAAATTCTTACTACAAAATCGCTTATTTTATGATAGATACGCATTTTTTAGCATTTCTCGTTCGCAGGTATAGTTTCCTAGACAATCACCAACGTAACTGTGCCAAAAAATCAAATTTTGAAAATTGGGGGCGCTCTTCAAAAAATGTGCCATTATTGCTTTAAGTTTACCCTTAGATGTCTACGACAATACATACAAGACATAACAATACAAGGCGGTTTTCGAACCAAAAGCCTCGCCTGCTTTCGCACATAACTGTAAGACAAAAAGCAGCACACCAGAGTGCATCTGAGCCAGTCCAGGGTGTCCCAAAAAGTTGTGCAAGCAGATAAACCCCAATTTCTCAACTAGT
Source organism: Ophioderma brevispina (assembly GCA_023653785.1). Classification (NCBI taxonomy): domain Eukaryota; kingdom Metazoa; phylum Echinodermata; class Ophiuroidea; order Amphilepidida; family Ophiodermatidae; genus Ophioderma; species Ophioderma brevispina. The sequence continues at coordinate 19,158 of JAMKCH010011400.1, forward strand.
TTCACTTCCCGCTCTTTCATTTGACACCACCCTAGGGGTCACAACACCCCCCCCCCCCCCCCCACGAGCATAAGTGAGATGTTTAGGAGTAGCACCCCTGGTTTTGCATTTATAGAATTCTTTATTTCCTGCTCTTTCATTTGACACCACCCTAGGGGTCACAACATTTTCCATTGTGGAGATAGATAGTAATCATGAGCAGTCCTCAACAAGAGCATGACTAAGATGCTTAGGAGTAGCACCCCCGGGTTTGTATTTATAGTATTCTACACCTCTCACTCTTTCATTTGACACCACCCTAGGGGTCACAACGTATTCCGTTTTGGAGATATTAATCTAGAAAAGTCCCCCACATGACCATAACTTCCATAAGTAAGATATTTTAGGAGTAGCAACCCCGGTTTGGCATTTCCCGTTCTTTCATTTGACACCACCCCAGGGGTCACATTATTCTCTGTATTCTCCGTTGTGGAGATATTAAGCTTTAAATGTCCCCAACATGAGCATAACCAAGAGATGTTTAGGAGTAGCACCCCCGGGTTTGTATTTATAGTATTCTACACCTCTCACTCTTTCATTTGACACCACCCCAGGGGTCACAACATTTTCCACTGTGGAGATATTAATCATGAAAGGTCATGCAAAAAATCCCTTAAAATTCACTAAAATATGAAATTTAATTTGGCAACACTATTTTTTGAAAAAATAATGTGACCACATTTTAAATTTGGGCACCATACGAGGTCTGGAAAGCGGTGAAACACTGAATTTTACGTATTTTCACATTTTCCAAGAAATGTAAGCAGGCTGGCAACCCAAAAAGACTGGCCCACATGTAACAACCAGAACTAGAAAAACCCTTTCAATGAAAACATTGGTACTAGATATTATTAGTTATCCCCTGTTTGTTCACGCAATACGGAAAAAATATCTATGATTTGTTTCCAATATCACATGAGGCGACAGCCGAATGTGATATTGGAAAACAACCATAGATATTTTTCCGTATTGCGTGAGAACAAACAGGGGGTAACGAATTTATCATTTAGTAGACATTTGAAGTGGTAAGCCTAAAGTAGATTAAATTTCATTTTAATCTGGATTAGCACAGCTACACTCACTAGTAGTACTACAGTCAAGTACAGAATCCAGAAAGCTGCAGTAGGCCACCGTATAGGCCTGTTTCTAGAGGCCTACTGAGTCCTACAATGTACAAATCCAAAGGTTGGACTAACTGCACAGTAACATAAACTCAGTCATCATTGTCCTGATACACACAATCTTCCCCAATTCCCAACAAGGCAGTCCTAGACTATATGATGTCATGGCCACAGTGATTCAGTAGTCTTGCCTATGTACAGAGTCAGTGAGAGTCGAATTCTGCAGGGTAGCATGGCACTGTAGATAGGGAAAAAGCCCTAACTTACCTCTCTGAAAGACATCACATTGGTCACTAGTCCTCCAAAACACACAGCTAATTTTAAAAAATGTTTTTGTACAGAAGAACATAGGGAAAATGTATCAAGTAGAAATATTTGTTTGGGATTGCCAGCAGCAGTCACACCAATGTGTTGAATAAAAAAGGCCATGTTGGATTGTGCTCTTCAGAGGGAGCTGGACCAAAACAGTCTCTTCCACAGATGCGCAAGATCATTACATCTATTTTAATGCATGTAAAGTAGGGACTTGATATTTTTATTGTAAGCATTACGTAATACGGGCTCATATCCAGTGAGTAATGAAAAATTACTCTTGTAATACGGGAAAATATTAATTGGGATATTAACCAATCAGCATTCACCATTCATGTCTACTAAATGATAACTAGCTATAGCTATGTTAATACCTTTGTTGTGGTATACTTTGACCCCCCTTTTTTTTTTTGCTCTAATAAGTCGTCTTGTTTTTTTTACACCACCAAACTACACACAGCCCTATACTGCCAAATAAACACATGCTGACCTAGTTTATTGTAAGGTAAATGAACTCCTGAATCAAATTCTTTTGCAAGGTGCAGTATTTCACACTGAACAACCTGAGCAAATTTGGCTGAAATGGACCAACCATTTGGCATTAGTTGCAATTTTTAAAATAATCAAAGAATGCCCCTTTATGTGGCCCACATGATTTACCACAATTATGATCACACAAACGAGTGTGTGCACAGTCTTCCATGTAGCGAAGGAATTTTGATCCCCAATGTTACAATTTCAGCATATAGCATTACGCATATTTAATTAGATCAATTTTATCAAAAAACGCCCCTTTAATTGGCCCACATACCAATTTGAACCCAATATGATCACACCAAAGATTGTATGGCATAATTATTCTTTCATGTAGTGAAGGAATTTTGCCTATATGAAAGACAGCATGACAGACATGACAGACGGACAGACAGACAGACAGATGGTGTTGATTACTAAGTCTCTGCCGAACAAAGTTCAGGCGGGGACAAAACGGGAACAAATAACAATAACTTGAGATAGATTAATTATTTTTGGGTTGAAACCAACAACAATTTGAATATATAAAAAACCAGGCCGTACGCAGGATTTATTTTGGGGGGTGCGGGACTTCGAAACAATGAACCTTTTTTCTGATGAAGTGGACCTTTTGTGCTAAAAAGTGGACCTAAACCCCTATAAACGTCATTTTTGGGACTTTTCTGTTTGAACAGTTAATCACCCAAAATTGACTTTCTTGTCAAAATTCTCTAAATTTGGACTTTTTATCAAGAAAATCAGCAAAAAGTGGACCTCTACCATGTGTGGGAATTTGGGGGGGGGGGGGGTGCGGCCACACCCCCGCCACACACCCCACCCCCCCCACCCCCACCCCTGGCGTATAATGGCCTGCTTGCATCCATACACTTTGGCACTTTATTGTATGTTGAATATCTACACACCATTTACGCTCCCATAGAATCTGTTCTGCTGGGACACAGCGCCACCTATTCCGTTTCGCATCGCTAATTGGCCGGCGATTCTTAGACATGCACTACGTCTTTTGACTCCTAGCAGCCAAGCGCTGTGTTAAAGGCTCTGCGATTAGTTGAACAAGGAATGAAAAAAAACGGTTTCGCGGTTTTAACTTGGATACGCGAAATCAACAAGAAGGTGGTTTCGATCTGATGTTAGAAATGGGTTCCTGACAAAAAAGGATTCCAATTGCTCAGTAGTGTTTTTGTAAGCCTGGACATGTGGCATGACTTGATTAGCAGCAATCGAGATTGAGACAGCTGGAAAAGGTAAGAAAATTGCTTGTATGGATCTTATTTTTCACGCGTTTTAGTTTTTTCAAAAATAACCTATATATTATAACTAGTCAGATCAATAGACAATTTAGTTAGGAATATTTTGGTGCGTAAATCGTTAGATATGCCAAGTATTTTGCGCAAATCTCCAGTGTACGCAATGTACAACAAAAAAATCCAATCAACGCTATATGACAGAGGTTCCCACCCTCAGCCTCGGTGGTCCGGAAAGTAAGTAGTCTGTGTCACAGACTGCAAAAGATATTATCTAAAATTTAGTACTGCGCGAGAGATAACGTATCAGTTCCGTCATAGCGAATGCATGCAAATGAAACTAAATCTCAAATATCTCCGGAATACGAAGAGGTTTCTATGGAGATTTTTTGCATCAGAGGGTCCGTTACTGTTTTGTTTTCAATATGCCCTATGTATCGTAATTGGGTCTGAACCTATAGAACCTAGCGAGAAAAATTGAAACGTTTGTGTCGGGTACTTCGGTGCTCGCAAACCGGAAAAGTGAACACGCAATCGCTACGGGCCGCATCCCCTTTTTCCCACAATGCCTTCGGTATTATTTCAGTCTTGAGAATTTTCAAACGCTGGTTCAATTTACGCTTTCAATTTTAGAAACAGGATTTGCCGATAATGATGCGGTTGATAAAACCCCCTAGGGCAGTGAAGATTTGCCAAGGTTTGCCAAGATTCAACAATGGGCGGCGCTTCGTTCAAGACGACACTAATGTTGTGACTAGTCTAGAATACATATTTCACAGAAAACTTGCCAATATCAGGCTCCCAACAATGTTCACACTCTGGACAAGGGAATTTGGTTAAAAGAAAAGTACGCATGGTATTTGTTTGGTATTCTCCTTTAAGCCATTAAATATACAAGAACAGAAAGTCTCTAGTTTCGTTCTACTAGAGCATGCTTACCTGTTTATGACAATATACTACGAATGCACTCCTCCGATATATCAAGGACCAAACACCCCTATTTTATAAAATAGAATCTTCCGACCCGGTGACGTGACGTCAACCGGCCCCATGTTCCGATCGGCAAATCCATTCGCGGCTTGCGCCTTTCCACTCATAGTGAAACCAGAAGGTTGCACCATAGAGTGGGGAGGTGGGCGTGATATTGTCATCAACAGGTAAGCATGCTCTAGTAGAACGGAACTAGAGAACCTATCGTTTCTTGATAGTTTCATTCACTAGACTTACCTTGAATTGATGACATATACTACGAATTGCATCATTCAGACTAGCACACAAATCGAGCCCCGGATGGGGGCGGGTGCATCCCCCGCTCTCCGAACATGGCAAAGTCGGAAGAAAGAGACAAAGATCACAAGACGAAAATACTGGACATACCTACCGAAATCCCGCCAATAAATGGCGGCTCAAGTAAGAAAACCCACAAATAAAGGAAACTCACCAGAACGTGGGTTGACGTCTGTCCCACAATAAATTATTCTTGCTATTCTGGTTTGTTAATATCTGGCCTGGTACAGAAGAGGCAAAAGCTCCCCTTTTGCCTTGGCGCGCCCAGTTTCTAAAGTCCTTCCAACAGACAACTATCACAAAAAGGTCAGGCAATCGAAAGACCCGACTGTGATATGGCCCAAGAAGAATAAATAAATCGCCCTAGATCGAGTGAGCCTGAGTAATTTCCTTAAGCGGACCATAGCTTGGAATCGCAAAAGGACCGAGACTAGCCACCTAGCAACCGTACACTTGGCCGCCGGGTGGTGCGGATGTACAAACGTCAAAAATAGTCGGTCGTTAATCCCTCTCACTGCCGGTTCAGTCTGCGAAACGTACTACTTGCTCAAGGTAGCCATGGACACCACAACCCTGTCCTCGCTATTAAACCTACTATGCGAAGCGAAAGCAGGGAGGAAAAGAGAGGAGTGTTGGAACGACCGGGACTCGTTCTTTGCCAGTAAATCCGGACAAAAGAGACAAGTTTTTTGCCCCAGCATCGGCAACAACCGTCGATGATGCTGAGATCGCCCTGACACTCGGAGCATCTACGCCATGCAGCCAATGCAGGAGCATAACCGTTCAGAGTCAAATTCTTAAGTGTGGCATCCTCTAGACGGGATCAAAAGGAGGCCTGCGCAGAAACTCTAATACGGTAGTGAGGTCCCATTGAGGAACATGCTGCCAAAGTGGGGATCGTTGGTGTTAAACATCCCAGCAAGGAGCCGAGCCAAAGATCAGCCATCGGTATAAGCGACGACCCATCACAAAAAAAGCACTATGAACGGACATAATCGCTGATTTGTAATTTCGAACGGTACTGGATTCCAGTCCCTCATCGAATTTACTAGTGAGAAAATCTGCTACTCTTGGGATGATGTCAGCAAAAGCCCTCATTCGCGAAAAGCCGCCAGTTGGTACGTTTCCCTAACAAGGGTCAAGCAGTACACTTGAATGCTCTGAAGGCAGCTTGGGTACTTGATTCCCTTGTCTGCGAAGTAAGTCTGGAATCAGAGGCCGAACTCAGTGGACGATCTGAATGCAATACGGGGCGATAAGTTACCTCGCAATTGTCTTGGTCGATCTTCTGGACCACTCATTAGTAGAGAATCGTGGGGAAAGCGTAAGTCCGCTAACCCTGACCATCGATCGTCAGAGCGCCTGCGCATACGCATTCGGAATCCCAGATCGAGTGCTTATACGGGTAGTTGTGCCTTGTTCGAGGCCGTCGTCAATTAAAGATCTAAGGGGGGAACAAACATCCTGCTTTTAAGAGCGTACAACCACCTGCGGGCCTAGAAGAGTCACCTCCGTAGAGGTGTTCTAAGCCCCTGGAGAGATCATCTGCCAGCAGATTGGTGGCTTCTGCTATGTGAGTTGCCACACCATGAAACCCGCGCTCTCCAGACAACCAGTGAGGAAGCGGCAGAGAGTGAGCACACATGATAAAGACCCTTGTCTCCCCCTGCTTGTGTTCAAGTACGCAACCACGGATGAGTATGACGGACTGATCTAGCGACCCACAAGCTGACCTCGAACGCTTCCACGGAGCTTTGACTGAACTGCCCAGAGTTCGCGGAGGTTGATGTGAACTTGAGCCTCGACTGGAGTCCATACTCCCGATGCTCTGAGTTCGTTGAGGTGACCCCCCACCCCAGCCTGTTGTCGACGCGTGCCTGTCGCGACACCCTTCTTCTACTACCGGCATAGAGGGAAGTGAAATTCCCACCGATAGATTGCTGGGGAGAAGCCCGCCCCACCGAGCTCGTTCCTGCAAACTGAGACATGGAAACTAGCTTAAACAAGAGATAGTTGCCAGGAGTGTAGTGGAGCCAACTAGTGAATCTGGATGGGCCGCATATCGAACGGCACATAGGAACCAGTCCACCAAAGCCTGGTCCATGATGTCCCAGCAACTTGAGCCAAACAACTGCCGATCGGCTGTGACTTGACAAAACAAAGCTCAGCGCAAGCCCCCATTTTGTTGACTCTATCTGGAGCGGGAGAGATTAGACCTTATGAAGATCTAACGACAGCACCAGAAAACTGATGTTTCTGTGAATAAAGAGATTCAACTTCTTAACCTTACCAAAGAACCCCAGAGACTGAACGACCTGGACTGTAAACGTCAACCCGGCCCTGAGAGTTTCCTCCGTCCTAGACCGGTTGCGGTAATCAGCTAGTCGACCAGTAGACGCCAACGTGAACACCTCTGCATCTCAAGTATGCTACCACAGCCCTGGCGATCCTCAAAAAGACACCTAGGCTGTCGAGAGGCTTAAGGACGCAAGAAACCTGTGGGCCTGGCCGCATACCTGAAAAATCAGACATCGCTGATGGGCCTGAAGTATCGGAATATCAGGTATGTATCTTTAGTCGATGAGGATGCCCCACCTCACCTAAAAAGGCGCTATATTACCGACGGCAGAGTTTTCATTCAATCCTGAAATCTCCGGGCCTGATGCTAGGTTCAACGGCTGAGGATGAGAATGGGCCTCCAGTCGTCGGTCTTCTTGGGAGCCAAGAAGAACGCGTACCCAGAAGCCTCTCTCCACCGGAGTGGGATGGGATAAAAAGAAAATTTCCTTCTGTCCGTACAACACCGATCCTTCGTCACCACGTTTCCCTCTGAACTTGAGATCGGAGGAAGTGTTGTCTCCCTGACATTTTCCCCAAAAGAGTAGGAAAGGTACATCGATGGCAAACCCCTCCCCCTCCTTCAATCACCGTCTTCAACACCACTTGCCGGGGGATATGGTCTCCCATTCCCACATGCTGTTTCAACGCGGTGAAAGAGGCCGCCCACTGTGGCGCTTTTTCCCGCAGTTGGGGAGGATAAGCCGCGATTGAATGGGCAGGTGTTGAAGTAGGGACGGAAGGACCCGTAGAAAGAGGATCTAGCCTTAGACTTCTTCTTCTTCTTAGGAGCCGTGGATGGCTTGCTATGCAAGGCGCCCACATATCCTTCACAGTCCCTCCTCATTTTCAATCCTCTCTTTGCCTGCTTCAAACAAGCAAAGAAGGAAGAACCACAGAGTCATCCCACGTTGAAGAGACCTCCTTAAGTTATCCGATTACTCGGATTAGAAGGTCTACTTCAGAGAAGCCAAAGCATGCTCCGCCTGACTTGCCACTAAATACAAGAGCCATGGACAAATCGACAAGTCAGAGCTGACCTACGCCCAGGGAAACAGCCAGCTGCCGACCCTAATGGTCAGATGAAGGTGCCTCAGCCTCCCCCATGGACCAGACCAGGAAGTCAGACAGGATGCCATTAAAGAAGCCAAACGCTGGAGGAGCGACACTGCTCGTTCCTCAGAGGGGAGGTGCTTAGCAATGTTCCGTATCCATTGAGTGGACAGAAAAGACTGTTTATATCCTCATCAGACACTCGTACGACCAACAATACGTGGTTCCGTGATATCTCATCCGGTCGCACAGACTTGGGTCTTATCCTTAGAAGGTCAACCCTAGGCCCAGATGCTTCTCAACAAGCCCGCCAATGTCCTGCGGAAGCTTAAAAGCAAGCGAAGACCGAGAGGCCGCCCCGACAACTGTGTCCCGTTGAGAGGACTCCGGCGCTGTCTCTGGCTCCTTCTCCAATTCCAAAGGCAGGTTAAGAGAAGCAACCCGCCGTAACCGAAAGGATTACCAAAGGAAGCCCGTCAAGGCGGCTCACTCGAGCTTGCAACTGAGGAGGTGTAGAGTCACTGTCACCGGAGAACTGCAGAGCACCTGCATCTGCCTGTGCAACTCCCTGACGCTGACCCCGTCGGAGTGGGGTTATTGCAGAGGATCCCTTCCTCAGAGAGCCTGAGGTACCAGAGCTAAACACAGCTGGGGTAAGTTCGCACTAGAAGCCACCCTATGTTACTACAGAAGCCGACCTGGCCGAGGTTACCTCATTCCTTGCGTCACTACCGCAGAAGGCAAACTCGCCCTAACCGTTTGATGTGGGGCTACAATGGCAGCGGTAAGCTGGGAGTGATTGGAGGACCGAAGGTACACCATGGAAAGGACATCAGATGGACCGGGACCAACCCCTGTTTGCACCCCGACGGCACCGACGCATCCCCCCCCCCCCCTTGTTGCACAAGAATGAGGCAACCCTGGAGGAGGGTGCCACGGAACCTGTGCTCTTGCAGTAGGCAATCCTGACAAAGGACCGCCCGTTATAGCCCCCCAGCTGTCCTGCCTGCAACTGGTTGTTGCATGCTGACCCTGTAGGCCTAGCCCCCCAGATTGTCCCCTAGCAACTGAGGCGCCTGACCTGGTAGGCCGACCCACCCAGGATACCCAGCACCATCTGCCGAGTGCATAGCACCATGACACCCGAAACACTCTCAGGGTAGGCATCATGCTAGGCAGACCTAGGCGCCTGAGCCCCCGCAGATACCACAGCAGCCTGTACAGGGTACTAGCCCCGTAGATTATTCACTGATCATGCAAGACAGGGGGGCCTTAACAACAGCCACCATGACCTGCACCGTGGCCTACAGAAGGAAGCATAACCAAGGGCGGGCCCTAGTACGCCATCCTGAACAGACCTATGCGACTGTGCCTGGGCTACCATACCTGCGGACCTAAGTCGCAGTACTTACTTCGCCCTGAACACCTGGCCTTGCTGAGGAACCAAACCAGGAACGACTCCCAGTTGATCACCCTTGCGTTTGGGCCTCCAAATCTACTGTACCTAGGCCTAGCCTGGGTGTCTTCGCTTCTATAAGCTACACCAGCATCAGCTTACAAGCCCAAGGCCACAGCTAGCGTTTCCCTACCGTCCGATCTATGGGAACATTCCGCCAAACCACCATTAACACGCGCTCCAATTGCCAGCAAGTCCGGAACTAGCCGGGCTAGACCCAGCCGTTGCTCGCCAACCACGGGGAGTGAATCACAGGAGGATTTGGTCGCCCCAATCCACCCGAAAAAACACCTTCGACAGCTACAGCTAGCCCTGAAGGGCCTGCCACAGAAGTGAGGGCCGGAGCCCCTATAGACCTAAAACCGCCTCACCACCGGACGACCCAGTAGTGTAGCAGGAAGACCCGTGTTAGTGTTAGATAGAGAGACACAGAGACATCACGGCTAGGTCCGCGCGGACGGAGACCTAGAGAAGACCCCCCTCTCAAGCGTATCGAAAGAGTACCTTCATAATCCCGATACAAAAGCTAGAGCACGCGGACGGAGACCTAGAGAAGACCCCGTCTCCCAAGCGTATCGAAAGAGACTCATAAGCCCGACACAAAAGCTAGAGCACCAGGCCTTGCGAGAACCCTCCCCCGGTGAACAAGACAAGAGGGATGGGGGTCCCACCCCGTCACTGAGGGAACGGCAATCTATTGACAGAACAAGGCCGTGATATGATGTGTCCCCAAAAAAAACTAACAAGATGGTAAGGGACTAGCTCTAACAAAAAGATAGGGCCCAACTAATTTTGTAGAGATAAGGAGCCTACTATTGAAAGAAAAACCAAGTGATTTCAATAAATTAACGATCTCAATCCAGAAGCCTAAAGCAAAAAGATCGTTAAAATCAATCGATGCTGATATAGATAGTGAATGATACCTCAGGAACTCCCACCTACGGTACTTGGAATAAAAGGCTGCCAGGTCTCGATCTGGGGATAATGAAAAATCAATAGGCCATTGATCGATGGCAAACCACACACACACAACTATCAGTAAATATTACTCAGCCCAGACTCCAGTGATTAGTCAACTAAATAGACAACTAGATTTTACTTTCAGATATGTTAAAACAAAAACAAGACCATTTAACGATACAGTTTACAGTATTCCCTTAGAATAAAGGTTCCACATATCCAATCGCTCGGCGATAACGGGTACAGAACTCAGGCGAAGACAAACGAATTTCCCGATGCACGCACGGGAAAAACAGGGTAAAAGCTAACAAATGATCAACCGAAAATCGTCGCGAAAAATCAGTGATACTACTGTCTGAAGTTTATTGTAAAATAATCATATAAAGTATATAAAGGCGTGTTAAACTGGTCCTCGCTACACAGTAGAAAACGCGACTTTGTAAAATACTACTGTTGCTTAAGGGATTAGCAGTGATATTGCGAGAGAATCGAAACATGTGAAAATACATTTGCTTTAACTATAATCATGGATAAGTGTGTACAATTCCAATACTTGCTTTATTAATTTAGAAACAAACACCACACCAACAAATAGTGAAAAAAATGAGTATTTTGAGGAAATTTTTTCATACCGTCTCTCCCGTAATCGACATAGTAACGAGACGGTCTCAATCTTGACAATACACACATCCTTGATTGTGGTTTACAAGTACACAGAATAAACAAAGATCAATCAGGTTGTGTTTGAGGTCAAACTGTATTGATATCATGGTGCGCATATTACGTACGCTTAAATCTGGGATATTCCCCGAGAAAAGGCTTTTTTTTGATTTCAAGTCGGAATTTTGATACGCACGTATAGCAATTAAAGAATCGGATAAAAAGGACTGCCTTGTCTTTAATACACAACAAAACGGATTTCCAGCCAACCACTTTGCAGGTTATGTTTGCATATTAATGCCAGTAACAAAAATCCAAAACCTGAATTTTTGATGATTTTTTCGATGATTTCGGGTTTAGCTAATCGCTGCTAATCCCTTAAGGTCGATACCTAACAATGTCGAACTTGTTTCACAACACGTCTTTATCAGTCGGAAGCAATACGAGAATGGAGGCCGATCGAACATATGGCCGGTGACGTCACGTCACTGGGTCGGAAGATTCTATTATTTAAATAGGGGTGTTTTGGTCTTTGCAATATCGGAGAGAGAGGCCAATTCCGTAGTAATAGTGTCATCAATTCAGTAAGCAGTCTAGTGAATGAAACTAATTCTTTTATTTGCCATTTATTTCATTTCAGTTTCAGTCCCATGCGTAGAACTAAGATATGATTTATCAAATTGAGAGTCCAAATCAACTTGGTCCGATTTTTCGCCCCCCCCTTCTAAGCATTGCATGCATGACGCTACATGAATACACTCAACTTCAGAGAACATCTTCTTTCCATCTTAAATGAAAGAAATGAATCTTGCTGTTTTGGTCTGTTGAAGGAAGACTTCACAATTTCTGTCACTGTTTTTTTACGCAAGCGCTCATCGTTGGATCTACCACAATGTCCGCTTCTAAAGAGAGATGTGGCTTGAGTTTTTTTGCATTCTGGTCGATTCATGTGTCTGCTGTGATCCTGCTGTGGTGCCTTTATTTCCAATGCCGCTCTGCTTCACTATGCACGTTGGCCTATTATCGGAGGTTTTCTTTTTCTTTTTTTGTTTCTTTCTTTGCGTATTTTTTTGTTGTTTGTTATGTCTACAGCTCATAAGTTTCCTTGGTAATTCAATATGGAAGAGCTGATAGTTTGTTTGGGTTGGTTTGGTGTTTTTTTAGTATTCTGTTAGTTTGACGATTGGTAAGGCTAAGTCTTCTAAATGAAAGTGACTCACTGATTATATTTGAAAAACGCCACCAAAGTATTGCTGATCATAATAAAGACATTTTCAAAATCACCTTTATGACATAAATGGGTTTCAAAGGGATTTGGTCAATGTCTGCAGTAGGTTCAGTAGTTCATCATAACGCTCCAATTTTGAGTAGGTTACAAATCATTTTTTCCTCCCGCAACCTTAACAAATGTAACAATGGAAATCGGACCAATCCGATTTGGCACTATCCCTTTTGACGAGCATAATCTGTAGTTCTACATATCGACTTGGAATGAATAAACGGCAAATAAAACCTTCTTATTTGGCTTAAGGCCAATCAAACAAGTACCTATGTGTGACTTTAGTTTTTAATAATAATATTCTTGTCCCGGTGTTAAACTTTTTTGGGACAGCCTGTAGGTATATATATATTATATATAACTATATATATAATATATATATATATCTATATATATATAATATATATATTATATATATCATATATATATATATATATATATATATATATGGGCGTGCAACATACCCAAAAAGTCGTTCCATAGAAAGCTCGTTCACAGTGATTGGTTGGTTGTCAGAAGATATCATGGCAACATTGGATTTTTTTTAATGAATAAACTTTATTGGTCTATTTTTTTTCTTGAATTGAAGAATAATTGGAATTTGTGATTTAAAAAAGAAGGTTGACGTGTACCCTAAACCATCCCCTATTGCTTTTAATACCATTTTTTCTAAAAAAACATACCCAATATTAGCTGAATTATTTGCATATATTAACATGTGTCTGACCTGCCCACCCTTCCTCTTCCTGAAAGGCTGCCAGTTGAAGGCAGTGATATAAATGAGACAGAATGTGATTGCTATAAGAGACAGAAGTGATGTTAAATTTTGACATTTTATTATTGTTTTTTTTTTTTAATTTTTAAAATTATAAAATCAATCCACATGCTAATGCATTGGAAAAACTATGGTGTAACATGTACACTTGCAAACACCGGGAATAATACGTATGCAAAATTCATCACAATGGGACTGTTTATCTGTGGCCTTGTTTGGCATATTGCTTGATAAGCTGTTGTAAGTTACTAATTACCTTTTTGTCATCCAGGACATGTTAATGACCTCAATATATATACCTGCATAACATGCATGAACTGACCTTATGCATTCTAGGTATCATGACTCATACCTGATACCAGAGTGCAATCTTTTTATAGTTGAGTGGGTATGAACTGCGCCATGAAATTGAGGGATGATGCATAACAATTGCAAGGTATATAATGAAGTGTCAAGGCTGTCTAGAACACTGCTTAATTTGGAATGATGCATGGAGAGGAACATTGAAATCATTGCTAGCATAGCTTTAACCAGTCATTAAAAAATATTGGCTACTGATAAATTAGAACAACGATTCAGCAATAAAAAAACATAATTTTTTAAATAGTTTTATACCTCAGAAGGATGAACGCAGTCAGATTAGTACTAGCAACTGGAGGGGGACCTCCTTGTAAGCCACACATTTTTTCACACGCCAAAATTAACTGGTTTATGGAAAATGACAATAAAAGAAAGTTGGAATTTCCGCTTAACCTAAAAAGCCCGAGTGTTATTGCAAATCACATCAAAGTTAAAGAAGAAATATCAATTGCCAGTTTTCTGGAAATTTCAGGCGGCCGGTGTCTCCCATACTAGGATTAGTAAGTGGCGGCGCCAGGGGTAGCAAATACTGCCCCCCCCCCCACCCAAAAAAAGGAAAACAAAGCAGCGATTTAGGTTAATTTAAATCACCAAATTTGGCAAAAAAAAGCGATTTGGGTCAAATTGGTCCAAATGTCCGATTGTTTTATATGTGCCCTGCTGCAATGAATTGAATTCATTCGCCTCAAAAAATCCACCCCCCCCGAAAAAAGAAGTCTGACGGCAACACTGGGTTTAAGTTTAACTTTTTCAGTAATGCTCAAGTTTAGGTGGGGAAACAAGGCAGTTTATTCCATTGATCCTGCCGAATTCAATGGTTGGTGGCACAATACAAAATATTTTCCGGTATTTGGGTGGACAATTTTCAAAAATTTTCAAAAAAAAAAATAAACATGTTAAAACTTTTAACAAAACCAACTGGGTCTTTGGGTGACGTGTTTGTCTGGAAATGGAGGGGTGTATAACAAACTTACTTGTTAAAATACAAAGACCTCAAGATTCTGAAATGCAGTGCCCCCCCCCCCCCCCATCACCCGGGTTTTTAACCTTGTTCAAACGTGGTTATAAATGTTACGCAGTGAATTCTGACAATTATAGGCCTTAATAAGCATGATTTTAAAAAAAAAATATCACAAGGGCTAGGAAAGATAACCCTCCTTAATTCCTTGCTGAAACGTTAAATAAGAAATTTGCGCTTGTGGCGGCGGGGTGGTGAATTTTGCACCTTGCAAAGTTAAAGTCTGTTGGCCTCAAATATACTGAAAGGCTTGCAGTGTCAATGCGATTTTTTCTCAAATCATAACTGGGATGATGAGAATACTTGGCCAAGTCATGTTAAGATGATATTCAGTTCACATAGATAACATTTTTTTCCATAATCTTCAAGTTAACCGGCCAAGAGTAGTGCAGCTAGTGCCAGACAACAGTTCCTCGATCATCAATAAACAGGGGAGGGCGGCCAAGAAATCCATTTAGACGTCGACAATGGTTTAACACGTAAAAGCAAAATCTTAACAAAAACCTGATTTTTTCAATGTTGTCATAACGGACAAGGACGAGTGTGTGTGGTGTGGGTCATGGGAACACCCATGATAAACCCACATCACAGCGCCTAAATCGGTTTGTGGTTTGTTTTTTATTATTTGATTTCGTTTTGGTGTGGTGCTATATGAAGAGGCTGACCACCATTGTCTTGCAATCAAACAGTGCAGCGCCATCATGCTACATTGTAGCCAATGTCATATCGTCAGCACCAGACAGAAATTAATACGCGCCTATCACGCACAAATTGACACAAATTACAATCACCAATTTCAAACAAATTTCACTCACTTTACTAGCAACATTTCAAATAAGACAATATGCCACA
>JAMKCH010011401.1:0-38711 GCA_023653785.1 Ophioderma brevispina
CCTGGTGAATGTTTGGTGACGGGACGTCACTACTGGCATTATTCTACGTTTCATGTGCTTCCCTCGCCGATGGGCTCTCTGTCTAATTAATCTCATGATTAGATCCCAAAAACACAAATACAGGAAAACACTAAAATAAGAAGTAAATTACAATTTCTTAAATACAATTACAGATAGTTAATACAAAAGAATACAAATTACAGATAGTTATACAAGAAGTGCTAGTAAAAAGGATAAGAGCTGTGGTCAGCAGGTCAAGGTCAGCGAACACGTCTAAATGGCCGGCCTTCAAAAAGAACCAAGTGTATAATGCATAGACAGCTGATCAATATAAAATGCAAATTATTAACAATTAAAACCTAAGAGCAATATAAAAAAAGCAAAATTAGTGAGCATAGACGGCAGTTTATAGGAATATGAAATAAAACCGAACATGAGACTGCCGGATCTTGCGGTTAACAGGACGCTTTTGCTATAGGAAATGAAGGGGACACACATCCATATACTCCCTAACAAAAAAAAAAATTGGGTGACTGCCCTTAAAATCGCTGGACACTACTTGCATCTTTAATATACCATTTCTGATGGCTATTACACCCAAAGAGGTTCTATATAGATAGAGAGGTAAAAGCGTTACGTCATCTTTAGAAATCATCGTCTCGCATGTTTTGCCGACCACAACGAAACAAAAACAGAGTACCCAACAATAGAAAGCAATGGCTGCCTCGCTTCTTCCACATGACTGTGTGCGCTTTGCAGATACACTAATCGGTAGTGAGACAAAATGATGGATGTGTTAGAGGTGGCAGGTTGTAATAATAGTGCACTGGATCATTGTGCTCAGATACTCTTTTTTCCCATATGCAATGCTCGACTTAGGTGAAAAGATATTCATTGAGGCGGTTTATTTAAATCAAGAAGACTGAAGGGTATGTCATTAGTTGTGTGGCAATGGGTAGGACAAAAATTTAACCACCCAATAGCACCAACAGCCAACAACGGATATTTTGGCGGATTGTTTTACAATTGAATTTGGTGTATTACAAGACCCAAACTAATAATTATTCGTCAATATTCAAATGTCAGCCAGCACGGACGATGGTTTTGAATGGGCTTCACCCCCTTGAATTACCCATATCTTCATTTCATAACCAGTTAAAATGCACCTTCCAAATATTTAAGCTCTAGCGTCTTCAGCCCTATCGCTATTTAACCATGTTTGTGATAGGCTCAAAAACCCAGTAAGTTATATTATGACCAATCACAGGGGGTAGTACTTATGGTGTTGATTGTTCATTCACATACTTACAATCCCCGCATTCTGATTTTTCTCTTCGAAGAACAGGGAACATAGCAGTCTGTGATAAAATCAAAATAAATTATCTTCATACTGGAGTCAAGGATGCTCGTACTCTTCTTTCCAAATGTATGCAATTCAAAAACGTATGTTGCTGGCAAATTTGTCCAACATGAAAACTAAAGTTCTGATCCAGATGGAATCTCTGAACAACTATCACACGATACCTTGTAATAAGTATTGTTAGTGTTACGATTTTTTAATGGAACCCGTGATTTTTTTTGATATAGTGGTATGGCTGTAGAGGGCTAGGAGCTTAAATATATGGAAGCTGCATTGTAAGTGGTTATTGAAATTACCGTAATGACCCGAGTATAGTTCCACCCTTTTGAACTTGAAAAGACCTTGAAATTTGGGGGTGGGATAAGGCCCGATCTTGCCCGAAGCCGAGTTGAAAAATGGTCTTGCTAATCGCCACACACGGTACAGCCACTTCATGAATTCCGAATGTGAAGCTCAAAGTGAAAATGCTTGTTTTTTCGATAGTATTTTTTCGTAGTTTCCACCCTAAGTCTGAAGTAGATTTCATCTTTTGTCATATAACTAACCATGACTATAATGTAACTTTCGTGATTTTTTTTAGCAAAAAACCGGCAAAAAACGGACAAAAATAGTCGCGAAAACTGAACCAATTTGCCATCAGTGTTTTGGCGGCGGCCATATTTGGTTTGCTGCCAAATGCCCTCTGACCCTACACACGGCCTTGTTCAAATTATTCTTTTCGTTTCAGAAAACAAATCCACCAAAAAAATATTTTATGAATGAATTTATGAAACTGAATAATTTTTATGGACATGTTATTATTTTATACTGAAATATGGAAAAAGAGTGAAAAAAATATTGTAGAATCACGTCTGAGTGAAGTAAGCCTTGAGAGTGTTGACCCAGAAACATGGTCTTCTGCTGTGTTCTATACTCGTAAATGTATGTTTTTTCACAAACTTTAATGGTTCCAGACGTCATTAGAAACATTCTTGAGATGGATTATAAGATTAAATATGGAATTTCATATTCAGTGTATTGGAAAATGCATATCATTGGAATTCAAGGCTAAAAGGTTTGTTGTTTGCAATGAAGAAGATAGGTTCCGAATTTTGCAGTCAGTGTAGGCCAATTTTTTGGCATGGGATAATAAACGGATCTTTAGAATTTTCTGAAATTTTCCTAAAACTTAGGGGTGGGATTTTAATCGAGCATGGGACTATACTCGTGTCAGTACGGTAATATGATGTAATTAGATTTCACGTATCAGTTGTCCCTACAAATTTGTGTACTGAAGTAAGACATTTTCATATCTGCATCCAAAAACAATTTAAGCTTTCTTTGATACCAAAAAAAAATTGATTACTGTATAAGTGGAAATTTCCGCGTACAGATATTTTTGCGATTTTATCAATTTTTGTCAAATGCGCGAGAATTTAATTTCACGGTATTGACATCAATACAACACAAATCTATTGGAAAAAGTTATTTTCGCGAAATTCGCGAAAATAAAAATCTCGAGAAAATTTCCACTTATACAGTATATCTCAGCATTTGTATTGGAGCAAATACAAACTTTGTTTTATAATGGAACATAAATAATTTTAGTTTGCCTTTGTATTCACTTTTAAAAATACCAGTAAGAACTCTATTGAGTATTTAATTGCATTCACTATATAAGATCCAAGTTATGGATAACTGAAAATCTCTTGCTGCACCTTTAAAGGAAATATGTCAAGATTTTTGTCAAGCTCAGTTTGACTTACATTCATAAAATATATGTACATACATCACGAATTCCCGAAAAAATAATACAATTTGATGTAAAATTAACAAAATAGAAGCATTTTAATTTTTGCTTTTTTGACATACAAAGAAAACGGGCAGATTTTTCGCCACGGCTTCATTGATCAAAAGCGCCCAATTTTGCTCTCCTCGTGACGTCAAAGTGATGACCAAAACATCGTGTTGACTCGAATTGTTACTGCTGACACTGTAATATTGATGGATTAATGAAAGTAATAATAAAATTAGAAAAATAAGTTACAGAATGACATATTTTGTTTCATTTCGTTGTGTTTTAATTATTATTAAGTGGCAACACTGCGATATGATGGTCACAACGACGTAAATTATGGATGGTCATCACTTTGACGTCACCATTTGCCTGCGATGTGGATTTGTCGGAATCATTTTCGAGTAAGCTATTGGGCGGAAAATTAAAAGGGCAAAATACTCAACAAATGTTGACAATTTTCAACTTATTTTGATTTATATGTAATCTACGTTACTTAAGCTTTCCATCCATACCAAAATTTCCAAATATTCAGAATCATGACATATTTCCTTTAACCCTCGTCTTACCAAGCCTTTTTTTTTGTAAACACGGTTACCAAGCTGGGCGGTGGTTACACCCCCCAGGAGAATTTGTTATAAAGCACCCGAGGCTTATGAATTTTGATACAAACTGGATGCTAGGTCTCCTCTTTCCAGAGATACCAAGTACCACATGCCTAGTATGGCGTCACATGACGTCATCCGTTCGCGAGTAGGCAAAATTGCATTTTACACAGAAAATAGACGAAAATCCGATTTGCACTAAAAAACGTAGGAATATCGATTTTCATTGCGGTTTTCAGCTCTAAATGATGGGAAAGGACATCGCCGGATTAAGGAATGAAGTCGCCCTCTATAGTTTTCATGAGAACGGATGAATTTGAAGACATCCCCCACTATTAAAGCGACATGCTCAAAGTTTACCTTTTCGTAGTTTTCAAAAAAAATCAACTTCAACATTAAACTTCTCAAAAAGTGTCTTTTATTAAAATTATAATACAGCTTCAATGGGTATGGAACATTTCCTAATGTGAACCCTTTCCCCCCAAGAACCAAAATGCAGCTTTGCTAAGGATGTGGGTTATATTAATTAGCAAACATTATATGGGAGCTGGCTTTCTGGTTCTTGGGGGAAAGACCCCATTTTGGCATTTTCTGTTTTTGGGGGGCCTGAAAACTAAATGGATTGCCAAAAAACAACAACACCCGATTACCTTTTATCACATGCCATACCACACTCGAGGTACGGCATGCTAATCTACCAAGGGCTCTGTTCATTAGCCTTGGATGGACCAATGTTAATAACGCTGACCATGCAGTTCTGGGGGTATATAAATAATACTAACAAGAGTGGTGTATTTGTCAATATACTGTTGAATGAAAGCTATTAACTGCGGCAGTGAATGGA
This sequence comes from Ophioderma brevispina, assembly GCA_023653785.1. NCBI lineage: Eukaryota > Metazoa > Echinodermata > Ophiuroidea > Amphilepidida > Ophiodermatidae > Ophioderma > Ophioderma brevispina. The sequence goes on from JAMKCH010011401.1 coordinate 4,584, forward strand.
TTATTAGTGTGATATTGAGTTTACTTGCTCATGATATAATTAGCGCGCATGGGCCAAAAGATTGCGGGTCATTGTGTTGCATAAGGTGTTGGCCTTGGGTGTGCATGAAGACGATTACGATAATCAAATCTTGGCACTCATTGCACTACATAGGTATTTGGGTTTTGTTGCTGCCGCATGTAGCCTCTTTGTAGCTTATGAAGGACAAATGCTATCTAGGCATCACTTTACAGGCTCTATAACAACGGGCAGCCATGCAACATCTCCCTGTTTCTTCTCATTTAAGTCATAACTTGTCATTGTAACGGAGGCATGCTCTAAGCTTTGCTTTTTCCAGAGAGTAATAACCCCTGAAGGTTCTCAGACTTTTCTCATTTTTTCTTGAACAGTGTGAATTTTGATGATATAAAACACCTTACATACATGATAAGTAATTGTAAACACCAACTCAAAATTGAATGATGAAATATAACTAAATGCGTATAGAGGGCCTACTTCATTTCTTAATCCGCGATGTCCTTGGCTAGTTTTAAAATATAGATTTTTAAGAGACATATGTGCATAATAATCTTGCAAAAAGCATCATAAAATATCCTTGGGTGGCAACCACCTCCCCCCTTACCCTTCGACTTTGGACTGGATACCCTAACCCCAGGTGAGGTGCTTACACTTACAATTTTTTTCCTCTAAAAAAAATGACTGGAAAGGATGAAAGAACATTACCTAAGAAGCTTTTTACATGACAGAAAAAACAAAACCAAAGTTTTTGGCATTGTCGCGCACCGGCGCGAAGTTCACTAGGTGGGGTGGTAACCACCGCCTCCCCCCCCCCTTGGTAAGAACAGAGGGTTCGCAGATCTACCATCAATACATCTCCGTAAAAACTGCCTCCATCCCTTTTGACTAAATGCTTGAGTAATTAAAATATAGACCGTATTAGGTCTCTAGTCAAATTTAAACATTTGACTATATTCTGGTCCAATTTTTTACTACGAATCTCGTAAGACCACCTTAATGTGAATATTTTTAGTGTAGCACATGGTTTTGAGAAGGTAGCTCCTGGACTAGTTATTCCTATAGAAACCAGCAGATTTTCTGAGTTTTTCTCAAAAGAGTTCAGATTTTATATGGCGACGTTGTTAAGTGTTGGGATTGGGAACCACACACACAACAAGGCACCTGAACAGAAAATTTACAGCAACTCGACTGTGTAAATTTTAGAACTACCAGGCTGCTACAATTCCACTAACCGTAGGGCAAATCACCTGACTCTCGCTTAATTTCAGGTCTACTAACATAATTAAGCACTATTCCACTACCAACAATGCACTTTCTGGCTGAACTACACCAGCTTGTTAAAAGGTGGTAAGCAATATTCATCTTCCAAAAGCCTGAAAGGTGCAAAAAAAATGCTCTTCCACTTAAAATAGACACCCACTCTTGTAGTACAGAGGGAGTATGGTTTTCACCTGGAATGGCCATTGAGTAACTCCATCTCAAATCCCACACCCTCTGACAGACTCCAAAGTTTAGTCTTTCACAGGGGAGTAATGATTGCACCTAGAATAGCACCACTGGGTCTCCAAAGCCTTGACAACGTGTGCAAATTTGCTCTTCCATTTGAGAATATTCACCCCTCTGGAAAGATTTAGGTAGTGAGTCAACAAGAAGTAGTAGTGCCTCACATGTGGAATAGCACAATGGTTGGGGCCCCTTCTCTTCACCCAATCATTGAAAATTTCTTTACCATCTACACTCAGAAAACCTACCATATTTAATGATCCAGTAATAAAATAAAATTTCTTCCTTCATTTCATTTAATTTAGGAAAATATCATAATACGAAAAAGAGAGTCGGCACTTTTTGAATGGGGTGGTGTCATGTCTCTGGGCATGGGGTTTTAATATTTTTTGATAGGGCAAAGCAGCCTTCCAATATTACTCCTAATAGGCTGCAAATTCCCTACCCCTCATTTTTCTGCTAAGTTTTTCCCCCCATGGCCCTGTGGATACCCCGGTGCTTGTGGTGCATGCTAATTTCAGCATCTCAATTTCACAGGAAAACATCCAAGTCTTTTCTGTGCAGCCAAGTAGCAACATGTAAGTACTGTACAGGAAGATATGACCTTTCGCGATAATTCTTAGGCAATTTTACGCTTTTGTAAGAACCGCCCGTGTCCTGTACAGCGCCCTCATCACTCTCCGCGGGGGCGATGTAAGTGCCGGCATCCTCCCTCGTCACCCCGGCAAATAACAGCGCAATCGGCAGTCCCGTGGAGATGGGGTTTCAGCGGGGACGACCCCTGTCGCCGTTTTTGTACCAGGTGACGACCGGTGTCGGCGTTCCCTTAGCAATACAGCTCTATTCTCGCCTCCCTCCGCCTTCCTCAAGGTTACCATAGGGCCAGAAATTTTGGATGAATCTTGGGGGACCTGAAGTAATACAAAGATTGGTTCATAAGACATAAGAGGAATGAATAAAACAAAATGGCACTCAAGAGTTTGGCCTAGTCTAGATTTGACTGGTCAAATCAAGTCTGAAATGACAGCATTGGGATTGAAGAACAGTAATAAGGGGATCACCTCTGGAACAATTGTTTGGCATCTTGCATAATAAAGAGAATATCATTTCTGTAAATACAAGAAAAAATAATGTCTACTGGATTACTTTTTCTCCAAATTTATATCTTAACAGATTCTAGTCCACTCATTAACTATACTAATGAGTAGACACATTAAAGCGGCACTGGCACATTTTCACCAAAATATGAAATTTCTTTCTTCAATTTGCACTTAAATGATAGTCTAGGCCATTGAACACAGAGGGAGAGTTCCATATGGTACCCGCCCATTTAATATTGTACAGGAAACAAATTTCTTTTATTTATGGCCTTACTAACAAATACCCTAACCCTAAAGCCAAATAGAAAATAATTTGTTATGTAGAACTTTGAAGAGGGTACATCTGAACTCTCTTGCCGAACAGAGATTATTTTACAACATAAAATAACATACCCCAAAAACCAGATAGGGAGGGACATGATATGAGGATACAGCCAATCCAGTAATTTTGTAGGCGCCGATTTTTTTTTTCCATAACTTTAATCAACACATCTGTATAGTAACATGAAGATTTTTGACTCGTAATCATCACGGATAGTAAACCCACAAAGGTGATAGACCGATCAAACAGTGTGCATAGTCGTTGGAAACATGCATACGGCGTGGCATGTTCTGTGTTAAACGCCATTTTCGCTGTATGCTGAATTTTACGGTGGTTGTTTTCCGATTTATGTGTAGTGTAGTTTCTGCTTGATATGAGAGCCTGGCACTATCACATACACCCCATCAATCAAGTACCGTGGGAAACAAACTTGCGGTTTTGGGGTAGACGCAATAATCAATTTGCAAAGCCTTATTCAATACTGTGCTAATAAAATTGGTTAACCACTAAAACGGTGGTTTTTTGTTTATATCTTGGGGAAAATGGATTTGAGGCTCCAATTTCAGACGACAATGAGAAAAATTACGGCGCTTCATCTGATTCAAAATCGATACTACTTCCCCGGGTCAATCAGGGTCCCAAACACGATCGAACCCGCACCTTTAACACATCAAATTGAGATTTTGGTATCATTAATAATTCATCTTTTTACCCTCCAGTGAAATTGAAGGTCCCCAGAAAATGTTTCACCTTGTGAGGTTAATGACAAAATGTTTTTCAAAATGTGGTCGACCACATTAATTAACATATCCATCCTTTGGGTGAATTTAGTATACATTGTTGGCTTCTACTATCAAACAGCTTGACTAACTAACTCACAATATGTTGAAACGTGTTTTTGTTGAAACCTGACAATGATCGGGTCACCAACTTAAAAAACATTCCTAAAACGTTAACTGGCCACTTCTCTATGCAATTTTTCATTTAGCTCAAGTTATAACCCCTAAAAACTAAAGTTCTAACGCTTTCTAATGCGCAACAGCTCCACTATAATGCTTAAAGTTCAGACCCCCCCCACTTTAACCAATCAACGTCATTTAAACCTACAGCAGGACTTTGACTACGACCTCAACTCTTCCCACGGCAAGGTTATTGGCACCAAATTTGAAATTATCAGCTTTTTAACACCTTGCACATGCGGCCTTGATTGAATTTGCAAGTGCTACATCCCGCCAGTATAACCACCGTATCGCTTCTCCACTTGTCTCAAACCACTCCATGTTGAACTATCAAATATTTCATTGGGAATCCTTTTCCGTACCGTAAATGTTTAATCAAAAGATGATTCTTGTGCGCTAAGGTGGAAGGAAGGGGATTTTTTTTTTGTGCGAGAAAACTCGAGTTGACTCGAACTTTGGGACAGAGGGCCATTACGGGTCTATGTTACCCTTGACATTACACACTCTCCGATCTAATTCCCCAAAGGTGAAAAACATGATTTTTTTTTCAAGGAATGTGTAATGGGTTGGACATTCTGGGAAGCACTGTGTGAAGTCCTCATTATTAATGACCAAACTGAATCAAACACAAAGTATCACTACGACACAGTTTGTGACAATGCCAATTTGGATTATTTATTCCACAGCAAAATCCTGTGCAATTCATTACTCAATTTCCCAAAAAGAAAATTTCATTGCAGCAAATATTTTTTTTCCCTGTAACCATTTTTTATACAGATACTCGATTGAAATTGGCATATGAAGGTGATAAACGTACAAATCAAAATCATGATCTTTGTATGCTATATGGCAAGATTCTGCAACAATTCGCCCCCCCCCCCCATTTTTTACAATGTCCATACTTAGATTCAGGGCCCTTGTCAACCTTGTATTGTTGCCACTGCTTAAATTGTTTCTCTAAAACTAAAGATATTAACATTTCCGGCAGGCTCAAACAACTGTGTGAAAGAAATGATCTGTATCCCATCTTGAGAGCAAGAATTTATGCCATAATAGTAATTATACCCCCCACAAATCAAGACAAATTATGTAGAGAGTAAATGTCACGTTTCAGGAGAGAGGGGCCCAAATCTTTCCCGATTTCACAGTACCATATTATGTAATTTTGAATGGTTGTGTTTAATTTGAACGTTTTGTTCAGGCACTCCAAAAGTACATTTGGTCAAGATTGTATTTTAGCCCTAAAATCCCTTTTTCCTTATAGCAAATGTTACAATCTTTTGATGGACACCATAAGCTAGAAAAAAAAAAAAAAAAAACCATTGTCCATCCACCTTAATATTATCACCTATACTGGCTGTTTTTAAAATATTTTGTATCTGAGGATTGATTTTTGATAGTTGTCCATAAACTCAAGCACAAACACAATCAATTTTAATCTATATGTAGATATGCACTCCTGAGCGCATTCGTCCTGTCTGTATCCCCTTTTTCTTGAGGTAGAGGTCGTATCTTGGGCCCGGCCATACCAAGTTTAATTGGTTAGCATATTCTGTCCCACAGAGCAGTACTTCAATAACCACAGATTTTCAAAATTCAACAGTAGTATTTTTGAAAAGGCAAGTACCGTGAATATTTTGAGTTCACTTATTCTTAAGCAACCAGTTTTCCAACACTATCTTGTTTTCATTTAAATTTAACCCCCAAAATACTTGTTTTTTTTTGGTGAATGTTTTACAAGACAAAAAATGGGAAAATTGTGTCCATCAAAAAGCAAAACATTCCTCCCTCCTCCCCCTTCATCCTCCATTTCCTCTTCAAATCCTCCATTCCCCCTTCAATCTCTATTCCCCTTTCAATCCTCCATTCCCTTTCAATCCCTCCATTTCCCTTCAATCCTCCATTCCCCCTTCAATCCTCACATTTCCCCTTCAATCCTCCACTGACCCCTGTCATCCTCCATTTCCCCCTTCAATCCTCCATTCCCCTTCAAATCCTCCATTCCCCCTTCAATCTATCCTCCATTCCCCTTCAATCCTCCATTCCCCCTCCCAATTCCCCATTCCCCTTCAATCCTCCATTTCCCCCTCAATCCTCCACTGGACCCCTGACATAAATAATGGACCCTCCCTTGCTGCATGGGATTGATTTTGTGGGTTACCCCAACCCCTATAATAACAAGGCGAACTCGTATTTACGCGATGCGTAAAATATTGCCCGCCGAATCTCGCGATCACTAAGTGACAACTATAACGGCAACCAGTCCACCCTAAATGTTGGCCATCACTAGCTCGCCAAAAATAACTTGAAAAGAAATGGTTACCTTTGGTAAATGGACCTCAAGAATCTGAATTCATCATGCAAATCCCTGAAAATTTACTAATTTTAGTAAAATAATGATAATTACTCAATTTGGCAACACGATTTTTGAAAATCATGTGACCACATTTTAACTTTGGGGCCCATACGTGGTCTGGAAAGCGGCAAACATTGAATTTATGTATTGTTACACATGTTTTCAAGAAATGTAAACAGGCTTGCAACCCAAAAGACTGACCCTACAACCAGGGAAATTTTGTCCCAACTCTATCAGGTGGGAACTCTTCAGCCCGCATCCTTTCACCAAGGTACATCATTAATACGCCTTACAGAACTCCAGAAAACTTGTACACAAGCCTTGCGGGAAAAAATTCAAAAATAATGCAAATTAGATACTTAATTTCGCTTATTTTACACCAAAAAATCTAATTCAGGAGGTTGAGAACTCATCAATATGCTTCTTTCCCCACCAAGTTACATCATCTAGCCCTTACGGACTCCAGATAATGGTACACAATGTTGACATTGATTCTGTGCAAATTGCCTTTTTTTTTCCCTTTACCTTTTTCTCCCTACCCCCACATACCCGGGGAGGACCCTGGGGGATGAAATACATGATGAGTAGGGGATATCCCCAACTACAATATACCAAAGTTTGGCCACTCTAGCTTCATCCAGAAAAAATGATATCCCCAAATGTTCCAAGGTTAACATTTTTATCACTGACATCCGGACCTACAACATACGGACATACGGACAACGGACACGCCTCTGACGAGCCATTTTAATAGTCCCCACCCCTCCCGAACTTTCGTCGCGGGGCAATTATGAGTGTTATATTCAGATGTGGGACAAGCAGCGGATTAAATATGTTTATATAACAAAGGTTCACATATTTATATCCAGAAGCCAAGTTACCCCCCCCATTTTGAGCCTCCAATCAACACCCTTTTTTGTTTATTAAGGAGGAGAAGGAAATAGCGTGCAAACTAATCAGACGACTAAAAGACAAACATTGAAGGCTATCAACTCATTTATCCATATGTTATTTCTTGCCCCTTTTTAAGACGTAAATTTTGTTTTAAATTGATGCTACTTTCCGTGACAATTCTAAATTTAGCCACGTAAGTGCTTCACTTGATTTTGAGACAAGTGCTTCAACGCCCGCTAGTAAGGCTTGCTGAAATCGACTCCCATTTCCTCTAAAGGGCGTCCCAATAACAAAAAATACCCCCTCCTGTTTCAATAAAAGATGTTTGCATAATATTTCAACCTTTTTACAGCGGTGAAAATACCTTTTGTGTCCTTTATGCTCGTTCCTCTAGGGGAAATACTACAGTTATAAGGAAAATTTTGAACTATATATATATAGCACTGAATCTTATTCCAAATTTGGATAAGGACGTTGGATATTGCATTTTCCCTATACCATATTATGTCTGTGAGGCATGCACTCCTACATGCCATGCAGGGAAATTTACCCATTTCTTACCCCAGAATTTTAAACAATTTAAATCCATACACAGCCCCCACTTCTAAACATATCTAGGCAGAATTTTAGGAATCCTTTGGTATCAAAATATCAGTACCAGAGACCCATTTTAACAAGAAATGGGGGTAGGGGGGGAAGGGCAAAAAGCTGCAAAAGGAGAGGGAATGAGGAGTGGGAAGAGAAGAGAGAAGGAGAAAGAAGGGGACGAAGGAGAAGAAGGGAGGGAGAGAAGAGAGGGAGAGGAGTGGGAAGAGGGGGAAGAGCAGAGGGGAGAAGGAAACACAGAAGAGGGGATGGAGAGGGGAAGGAAGGAGAGAAAGGGAAATGATGGTGAGGGAGGAGAGGTCAATTCTACAATTACGTGGCATTGGCAATGCTTACCTAACACTGTTCTCATTTTCCTCTCTTCCAGGAAGGAGGGGAGGTGGTAAAGGGGATAGAAAGTAAAGAAGATTGGACATCTGGGTGGATTCCAATCAGGGGGCCCCGGCACCCACGTCCCATGGACCAGGATGGCAACCCATGAGGGTTGTCGCTGGCCAGCGATTTCGTTGCCCATGTGGTGTGTTCGTACAACATTGTTGCATTCTTTTGGACTTCGTGCATTTTCTAGCCTCAGCTCAGTGCGTGTTAGTGAGTTTTGGTCATGTTAGGGTTAAGTCATACGTATTACACCAATCCCTTTTTGATAAACGATGATACTCTGGGTGAAAGAACTGAACTCAGCCCTGATCAAGTATGCTCGCTGCTACAATTATGTTTGAACACCACATACTTTGTATACAATGGACAATTCTACCGTCAACGCCATGGCTGTGCCATGGGTTCGCCAGTCTCGCCGATAGTGGTAAATTTATTTATGGAACATTTTGAGCGAAAAGCACTCGCCTCTTTCAACGGTCCCCGCTACGCATTGGTTCAGATACGTGGACGACACGTGGGTTAAGATCAAGAAGGAACAATTGGTCCATTTTTTCAACAAAAAAACCTTCATATCAACAACGGGAACAGTATATCAAATCTACCCAGGAGGAGTTGAAAGACGGAAAACTCGCATTCTTGGATTGTCTTGTCAGCATCGATACTAACGGGGACTTTACACACATCTTTTACAGAAGGATACACCACACCATGATCAGTATTTACTGTTCGACTCCCACCATCCACTAATCCATAGCTTGGTGTGATAAAAACTTTGTTCTATCGTGCGGACACCATTGTTCCGATGAAGATGCCAAACAAGCTGAACACAAACACTTAAAAACAGCATTAGGTGCATGTGGCTACAAAGATTGGACATTTCACAAGGCGCTTCGGAAATCAGCAAGTTCAGCAGATAACACTTCAAGACTCATGCCAACAAAGGGTCGGGTTCGCAGAAATACAACACCACGATCCCTTATGTGTCTAACGTCTCGGAGAATATTCGTAGGATTTTCCGAGAATTTGATCTCCCTGTGTCATTCAAGCCGTATAATACATTGAGGCAAAAGTTGGTCCATCCTAAGGACAAAGTTCCAAAAGATCTTCAGGCCAACGTAGTCTACGGGATCCGGTGCCAAGGCAACGGCTGTGAAGAAAGATACATCGGCGAAACAAAACAAACTCTTGCTAAGCGGATGTACCAGCACAGAAAACCCAGTACATCAGTAGAGTCAGCAGTGTATATACATTTGAACAATTCTAACCACTCTTTTGACAACAAGGATGTGGTGATTTTGGACAGGGAGTCAAGGAGATTCGAAAGAGGCGTTAAGGAAGCAATCTATGTGAAACGGGAAAATCCATCTCTTAACCGTGGAGGGGGCCTACGTTACACCTTACCGGGGGCCTACAGTTCAACAATCAAGAAGATTCCTCAATGTTTCCAGTAGTTCGTTGACCCCGTTACGGGTCAACACCCTTTTGCCGTCAAGACACCAGTCGGCCTGATGGATGATTATCCGGGATAGGATGTGAAACGTCGTCACTCAACAAAAAATTGTAAGTCCAGAGATTAGATTATAAACTTTACTCCTGTATTTATTTTACCTGGATGATGACAACATTCATAAGTAAATCCATAATGCATTGATGAAAAAATGCACCTTGAAGTCATGGGACCTCCATACATACAAAAACCCAGTCATTAAATGTTAATTCATACTTCACTACATTCTGTACTTCGGTAAGTAGCGTAGCTGGAGCTACTACCCAAAATACTGTATCATGCTATTGCAATGAAGTGAAATTCATTCTGACAAGATTTGGAGTACGTTCCAATAAGTTACGGCAGAAAATGATCGCTATTATCAACATGCAACTGCAACCCAGATGCAGCAAAGTATGAATGAATCTGTAGACTCTTTTTAACACACAAAATGTTTACTCAAGGAATTTTTGACATGATCTTGTGGTTTGTAGAATTCTTAATCCCCTCACTATGAGCGGTTAAAATCTCAATTCCCTTCGCACAGTTTAATAGCTTTCATTCACCAATGTAAAAAATACATGCCCTGGTTTTTGGTATGATATATGATACCCAGATCCACCACACAGTCAGTTCATGTCAATGTATGTACAAGAACAACCCACTTAACTGTGTCCTTGGTGGATGAGCATATTGTAACTCATAGGGCTGGGACCTACCCACCTATAATACAAATTGTCTGATTTGCTCATTACTGGACACAACATGATAGAGTCCTCTGAGTAACCAATCAAAATAGAGTTTCTCTATCTCTGTGTAAACCATACCACCATTCTTATAGTATCTCTGATTTGCTCATTACATGATATTAACTGCCAAGTAAGCAATCAAAATAGTGCTTAGATGCTGATATATAGGGGGAGTGCACAGACGTCTGGGGAGGAGGCAAACATGGGGCAAAGTGAAATTTTTTTGGGGGGGGGCAAAAGTGAAATTCTGGGGGGAGGAGTGAAATGCTGGGGGAAAGTATCAAATATTTAGAGATTTTTAACCAATTTTGGCCCAAAATCGCTGAATTTTGCCAAAAATCCCTCATTTTTCTTTTGGCCAGGGGGCAAACTAGGGGGATAGAAAACAATTTGGGAGGAGGGGGGAAAGCCCCCCGTGGTGCCACCACTGTGCCCAGAGAGTTATTATCCCTACCTAAGTATAGGCACATTGAATTGAAATATGGGATTGGTTCAAACAAAAGAGTTCTTGCTTTAAACCATCCTGTCCTTCTTGCACATCAGGGTTATGAGGAAATGCTAACAAAATGCTATGGTAAAATGAAGTACATCGCAGGTAAGCTAGACATAAGATACAGCTTTTAGCCATACAGAAGCCAACTAGGGAGGGTGCTAGATTAGCCTGGCTCTCCCTTGGGGGTGTTTCAACAGCATTTAGGCCACCATCATCTTCCCCCTGGGTAAACGGTATCCTATCAATTAACCTCTACCATTTCAATTAATTCTGCCAGCGTATAACCCGATCAAAATCCAATGTGTGTTGCCATGTTATTGACAATCTTATAATGGAAAACTTGTACCCACCTCACTTGCTCGGGTAACGTTTCTCTACAGTAAGTTCCGCAGTAAAACCGCTATTAGCATATCGCACACTTCCACACCGTGCTGAGGGAGATAATCGGGAGATTGCGTTTCCAGGCGAGTAAACGCAAATGCCATAACAAATGACATTCTAATCCTTTGGCCTTAAATATGACGAAGGGCAGTATCTGATTATTCACCTTATCACCATGATACTCCTTTTTGCCAGTATTTATTTTTCTTCAACTGTGTTTCTACATGAAACTTACTTGCATGGATGTATCTTGAAAACAGCCAAATTCCCACTTTGGTGTACACCATAGAGGAGGTGCCATGTACTTCAAAAGGGACTATGGAGTACCACAGTAGTACAAAGATTTCTCTATTTAAAGGCATTATCAGTGATTTGCCCAACCAGAAAATCGAAAAAATCATCAAAATTAATTGCAAGTTAAAAAAAAAAAAAAAAAAAAATAACAAAATTATAAGACTACAAGCAACCTAATAAGGACAAAATCAAATAGTTTACTGTTCAGATGAATAATACACTCTATGTGTACTCATGGTCTGACCAGGGAGACTATAATAGTGGGGGAGGACACTCACCCTGTCGGAGTGAAGCCTCGGTCCAACTCTGAGGGCTGTATTCAAATGTTTGTAGACTTGATGAAGGCTTGATGAAATTGGTCTAAATTGTAACATTGACATTTTTAATGGTGTTATTAGAAAAGATTAAAATACACGTCGCGGTTCTCGAACCGCTAAATCCCCCTGGTGGGAGCGGTTTACAAATTTTTAAATAATCAGCTGCAAATGTCATTACCCATGTGCAACATCCGCGCAATGCATACGCACATGTGCGCATACGCGCATGCATGTGCGCACGTCTGCGCATGCTACGTGTATTATGTGCCACAAAACCCCTTAAACCCAAAAACCCCCTTAAACCCAAAATCCCCTTAAACCCCAACAACCCCCCTTAAACCTGGACAACCCCCCTTAAACTTGTGCAACCCACCTTAAACCCCAACAAGCCCCCTTAAGCCAAGACAACCGCCCCCTTAAACCACGGACAATGTACGCACGTCTGCGCATGCATACGCGCATGTGCAACGTCCGCAACCTAATCAGCGCAAGAGTACATGATTCCCCACCCCTCCACCAAGTTTTATCAAAATCGGACTGTGATCTTCAATAGTTAGTTCACAGCTTTTTGGGCAAAAGTACCCACAATTAAACGCATTAATTATGCAAATTAGGTACCTAATTAGCATATGCCCATGCCCCTAATCTAATCAGATGAAGGTCATGGCAGTCTCGATCCCACCCCCCACGTTACATCACCACATACTTGAACTGGTATAATCTCCCCATAACACGTTTGGTTTTTTTATCCGTTGCTTAATTGCATTCTCCGTTTCCCCTGTTAAAACCAGCACGGGTGTTGTGTTGTTCTCGGAGACAAATTCTCTGCTTACGTAACAACACCTATCACTTTGTGTCTCCATTTTCAGTTAACATGTCCTGTAACTTAAATGCTGTAAATATCTTATTCATCATGTCAAAATATGGTTTGTACTTTTAAATGTTAAAAATATCTTATCCATTAAATGTTAAAATGTCCTCGCAGTCTACTTGAGTCAAATTAAATGTACAGCTCAACTTACCACTTTTTGCAACATGCTCACTCGTCCTGGTATATTCCACCAATTATCATGTTCTCATAAGCGCTGCTAAATTGCTTTTGGTTTTTCTAGTAACTCAGCACGAGTGGTTTTGTGTGGGTTCCCTCGTTCCAGTTTTCCTCTATTATAAAAGACCTTAGTGTTGTATTCGTGTCTTTATATTCAGTTATTAGGTCTTGTTAAAATTTTATTGATACTGCCTCGTCCATCATGTCAAATACGCTTTGTACTTTTAAATGTTAAAACTGTTGTTGTATATGTAAACTATTGTACTTACCATTATCCTTGCCCTCCACTCTTTTTTGTATTTACTTTATAAATCCTTTGCTGCATTATGTTTTTTATTGCCTAATGAGAATCATACCTGGTACCTTTTAACTTACACATGCTTCAATGCGGCAGTTCCTGGCGGTTTTGACTTTCCTAACTCATTCATTGGTTGCATCCAAATTATTTAACTTATCAAATATCAGCATTCTGTTAATTGTTATGATGTCTTGTATGTATTGTTTTAAATGTCTAAGGGTAAAATCTGGTCTTACATGTCAATTCACAAATCTATCCATAACAAATGCTCACCCCTGAGCCGTGATGATCTCCTCAAGGCAAAATCGGACACTTGGTATTGTCGGGAGTGCACTGGAAATGTATTTCCTTATATCACATCATAGACGATGATGAATTCGTTCATGAAATTAATCAGATTAACAATGATTCATAATATAAACTATACCGAACTTCAGGTCACTTAAAAATAAATCCATTTATATTAATGATATTGATGATTCTGATGATAATGTTCTTGATCCTAACAAAATTAATGATATAATTAAAGACATTGATAAATGTAAGTACTACTGTAGTGATACATTTAATGATAAAGTAAAAAACCAAGAAAGTGCTTAGTAAATAGCATCATCATTCTCGCAGCTTAATTCAAACCTAAATTCCATTACTGATTATCTCTTAACCCTCAACCACAAATTCCCTGTAATTGCCTTCAGCGAGACATGGTTTGGTGATAATAACGCCCCTCCTCCGCTAACTCACATCAATGGCTATACGCTTGTGCAATCCGATCGATTACTGAAGAGAGGTGGAGGAGTTGCGTTGTATATTGCCAATGACCTAAACCTTACAATTAGAAGTGATCTTAATATGCCAAGTAACGACGACTACGATTCACTCTTTGTCGAAATCGATACTCAACCAAAACAAAGCATCGTGGGTGTAATTATACAGACCGCCAGACCGTAACCCCCCCCACTCTTTTCCTTGTCAACTGTCGAATCATCAATCTTTGACAAAAGAATAACAAACCATCCTTCATTGTGGTGACTTCAATCTAGATCTAATGAAGTGCTACAACCCACTGTGCTACAAATGACTTCTTAACATCGATGTACTCTGCAACCTTTATCCCCTGATTCGACAACCGACACGATTACAACCAAACATCTACAATTAAATTGACAACATTTTTTAACCATGTTCTTGATCAAAAATACAACCAGGAATACTTTCAGTACATAAAACGACCACTTTCCTGTTTTTTTAACATTAATAATACATTTAACACGAATATAAATAAGACTCTACAATGAAAATTCGGACCTACATAAAGATTAACAAAACGAACACTGAAGCCCTTGAAATTGAACTTACAAATACCGATTGACGATGTTTTACAACCATGATTCAGCAAATGACTCGTATAACATATTCATGGCCAAATTCTTCCCAATTATACAACACACACAGCCCTATTGTTAGGAGAAAAAATAAATAAACGTAAAGATAATAAACCTTAGATTACTGCGTGAATTATTAAATCCATCAAAACTAGGACCAATGTACAAAGATACATCAATCTCTGGATGGGAAAATTACCAATTGTATATATTAAATACAGGAAATAACGCACTATTCAATACGTATTCCATGTAACAATACTACGATAATCAATTAACGCCCATTAAAAATAATATCAAACATAACTTGGCGAATAATTAATGACTTTTGGGTAAAAACACCACATAAAAAACCCATCATACTTCATTGACGGTGATACAAAAAATACAAACCACGTGACATTGGCCATTAAATTCAACAAATTCTTGCCGAATAGGCCCAACTTTGCAGCAAAATCACACCACGGCCTGCAGTTTCGGATTTTCTTCATAATTCCCTCTAATAACTCCATCTTTTTCTCGCCTTCTCTCGGAAAAAGAAATTATCGAAATCACCAAAAAAATTAAAAAATGGCCAAAGTCCTGTTTTTGATGATGTAATCCCGGTGTTGTCAGAGCTTGCTAACACTATCTCCAACCTCTTGTTCAATATTTTCACCTTTCGCTTTCTAGTGGTATCTTTCCCTCCTCCCTCAAGATCGCAAAAGTCATCCCTATCTACAAGAAGGAGATCCCCACTTTTCTCTAACTACCGAAAGCCCTATTTCTTCTCCTACCCTGCTTTCTAGGTTCTTGAGCGCCTTCCTACATAGACTTGACAACTTCTTCTCGGCTAACAACATCCTGCAAGACACCAATACGGATTCAGGAAAAAACACTCCACAGATCTTGCTCTACTTGACATATATCACAAAATTTCTTCTGCTCTCTCCTAAAAAGCTTCACAACCATAGAATTCTCCTTGATCTTTCTAAAGCCTTCGACACTATGGCCACGATATCCTTATTTCTAAACTTTACTCCTATGGTGTACGTGGAACTCCTCTTAAACTACTTTCAAACTATCTCCCAGGATAGGAAACAATTTACTTCCTTTAATCTCCACTCTTCGGACTTCCTTCCATTTTCATGCGGTGTTCCCAGGCTCTATACTTGGTCACTTCTCTTCCTTATCTATGTAAAGATATCACTAATTCTTCAAACATTTTTTCTTATGTTCTCTTTGCCGAGGATACTAACATTGTTCCTTTCAAATCCGGACATGAATACACTCATCCAAACTTTTATCAGAATTCCAACATGTTTCTAACTGGTTCAAAGCAAACAAACGTCTCTAAATACAAGCAAACTAATTATATTCACTTCCTTCCACTGGTAAAAACAAAACTACAAAAAACACGGATCAACCTTCAATATTACACCATTTCCCATTAGTCCGTTTGACCATATCACGAAATTTTTATTCGTTACAATCGATATAATTAAGCTGCACTATCACCTCAACCAAAATCACAAATCAAATTTCCAAAGGTTCGGCATTATTAGGAAACTTCAACATACACTCCCCTCAAATATTTTAGTCCTCACTGTATAATACCTTATCCTCCCTTACATTCCTCATATTGGAATATTGCATGGGCTGTCACAGATTCTAAACACCAAAACCTAGGGCCCATGGACCAGCAACATAAACAACTAAGCCTTAAATAAAATCTTCAGGCTGCAAAAAAGAGCAATTCGCATTTGCGCAAATTCGCCTCACCTTTCCCACTCCAAACCATATTTCCACACTTGAAAACCCTGTAACATATTTGATATAAATAAACTCCAAATAGCGCGTTCATGTACCGTTATTCTCACAGTAATCTTCCCATTCCTTCAATTGCTTATTCACAAAAAACAGCGACGTTCACAGCTATACACACACGTAATGCTCATGCATTTACCAGACTCATAAATGCACTTCTTCGCTAACCCGAAACTCAATTGTTTATGTAGGCCCCAAATTATGGAACAAACTTGACCCCCCTGTCACTTACAAATGCAAAACCGTAAATACTTTAAACTTTAATATAAGAAACAACTATTATACTTATAATAATGAATATTGTTTCTCATGCACGTTTTTTGACTTCTACCTGTGTCGGTGTCGTTGCTCCTTTTTTGATCACACATCCTTTAACCCTTAGTCCTGTCCTTGTCCTGGTATCGTTATGTTCTGTCGTTTTCTGTCCGTTGGTCCCTATATGGCTATGTGCTATAACTTCGATACATTTAATTTTTGTATCTTGATGTTAAAATATCAGTTTTTTGTTTTTAATCTAATTAGGGAAGATCAAACCTAAAGCCCCCTGGGGTTTATTTTTGCTTCCTTCACCGTTCAGACTTGTCTTTATAATACTCCTACATTGCTCTCACTGTGCATTTTGTATACACTTGCCTGTTGATTATAAATGTTAATCATGCTTACCTATATATTATTATTATTATATCACTGATCATGTTGAGTTGTTATCTGATCAACATTACTCTGCCATATTATCTGTTGTATCATAATCTACCAGAAGAATTTAATTAATCAACAATAATGATCAATAATTGCTATTGTCTAAAAGAACTTGGTTTTGTATTCTTTGTTATTTGTATTATAGACACCTGTTTCTAATGAAAAGTTGAATCTTTAAAAAAAAAAAAACATCTCCATAACCCTTATGGGTCTCTACAAATACCCCAAATTACCTCATTAATTTTGCAAATTAGGTACCTAATTTAGGCATTGCCACGCCCATAATCTATCAGATGAAGGCATGGCAGTCCGATCCCACCCACCAAGTTACTCCCCATAACCCTTATGGTCCTCTAAAATCCCCCAAATTAACTCATTAATTTTGCAAATTAAGGTAAACTAATTAGCATATGCCAAGCACATAATCTAATCAGATGAAGGGCATGGCAGTCCGATCCACCCACCAAGTTACAACATCACAGACCCTTATGGGTCTCTGAAAAAATCCCCAAATTACCTTATTAATTTTGCAAATTATGGAGGTACCTACTTATCATATGCCACGCTCATAATCTAATCAGATGAAGGGCAGGGCAGTCCGACCCCACCCAACAAGTTACATCACCATAACCCTAAATGGGTCTCTAAAAATACCCCAATTAACTCATTATTATGCAAATTAGGTCCCTAATTCGCATATGCCACTGCCCAAACTAAATCAGATGAAGGGCTTGGCAGTCCGATCCCACCCTCCATGTTACATCACCATAACCATTATGGGTCTCATGTTACGCGTTCACAATATTGTTGTGTATGACGGCCGCCTGCCGCCGCCTGACTGATAGCATAATCCCCCTTCAGCTTTTCAAGCCAGGGATAAAAACAATCTATGATAAAAAGTACATTTATCTGATAAGTAACTGTTTTTTCTTGCGTTCTTTTTTTTTCTCCTATTTTTTTAGATGAATATGATTGTTGGATTCTCGTTCTATGTGTACACAACTCAAGCACTCTTGTAGACTTTCACTAGTCTACTTCGTGTAAAGTCAAAATATCTGGGGAATTAATTTTTGGTTGTCAATTTGTCATTCTTTTAATGTTGTGGTTTTTTTCCTAATTTTGTGATTTTAGTTTCCTTTGTTTGCTCCCAAAGGCTACTTTTACACTACCCGTAAATGAATTTGCATGTGTTATTTTTTTGTAGTTAGTTTGCTTACTGCCACAAGGCAAGAAATAAATGTGAGTGGGAAACAAAGTAAATGCATTATATAACCATGCTATCCAGGTCTGAGCGGGGGCGCTATAACAGCGGCCCCTCGGCTTTGTACATGCTAATATAGGAGTTTCACAGGCCTTGTCCTACTATATGGAGTAGTAACTATTTAGATACACAACAAAAAAAAAACCCGATTCTCACTTTGGTGTAGTTGGTACTTCATGTGCACTTCTAGTGTGACTCTTCAAGTACCCACTACCTAACACAACCAGGTTCCTCCAGCTGTGTACCTCATTAACAATGTACTCTGTGTGCTCCTAATACTTTGGCAGTACCCACCATCTAACTACACACAGCCAAGTTCCTCATGTGGTTCACAACCTAAAAATGTGGGTACTCCTAATGTACTCATTGTGTTACTGCAGGCCTACATACTATCTATATACATAAGTCAAACCTACTTTTATGGTACTTCAGTTTACTCGGTGCCACTGCCAAGACCTCAGTTGCATTACCCATTAAATACACAGCCAATGGCATACTCTGGAATCAATTAATCACTTATATCCACTAAGAGATAGCCCATTAGGTACTCCTGTGCATCTGACCTACTGTAATCAATGTAAATAAGCTCACATGCAGAAGTACCCAGGTCAAATCCAGTTGATCACAGTTGAAGTTTGTTCTTTCCATATTGGGAACTAACTGGTTTCAACTGTTTTTAACTGGTCTTAACTGAGTTTTTCACTGGTCCGTAAAAACTATGTTTGAAAATTTTCCATTTTCCATATTGGAATCAACTGATTCAACGGGATTCAACGGATATTCAAATGTGATCAACTGGATTTCACTGGTTCAGTTTGTAACCATTCACCTGATCAATGGAATTGTTGACCTGGGTACCCACTGAGGATCTACATACTGTTACATGTACATCACAGTACTCAACTACATAGTTGGTTCTTCGTAGGTTCTTCAATGTGGAGATTCTGGTTGTGTATGACAGAATATTTTTTCTGAACCGTCAATGGATTGTTACCTTCTATCCTCTGAAAGGTCATGTAAATACTTCAACAAAAACTACACAGAGAATGTATCCTTGTTGATAAACTAAGAGCAGATATGCTCTTTGCTGCTAAGGCAAGAGACAACCCATCAATGTGCTCTATGAAATTCTTACCAGAGCACTAATCGCCATGTGAGTGCAAAAGAGACATATGTGTCAATAGCTGCCATGTGGCACAGTGTGCTGCCCTGTATTAGGATAGCTCTCATTTATCTTCCTTGAGGTAGTTGGCTCTGAAATGGTTCTTCAGGCACACTGTTGCCTGAAGAACCATTTGTAAGAGCCACTGACCAAAAGACGTGGCATAATAGTATTTGATGGAAATTTCCTGACAAATGGCAGCTATTGCCCCTGTGACCTTCTTGTATTCACATGACAAGTTGAGTTTTTAGAAGTCCAATACAGTTTAAAGCCCATTTCCACATTAAACACCTGGATCGTAACTACTGCCTGATCATCATAAGGAAAACCTCCAAGACCGTCAGATTTGTTTAGCAAACAACACTAATGCGGCCAAGACATTGAACAATCTTAATGGCCCATTTGTGAGCTTATGATATAGCGAGTTCCTCTGACGGGAACTTGATATCCGTGCCGGGACTGGCAAATTTGCCACAGTTGTAATTGAGAAACTGTAATTGTTTTTTTTTCTATATATATTAAGGTTTTAAAGCTATTATATGTCTTAGCACCCTCTCGCTTCATTTTTCTTGTAAACAATTTACAATAAATTATAGACAAGCACCAGTACGCAAGCATTGATAACCCAAATTCTTTGGGGACGATTAATATTTCCACGTGCATATCATGTCACACTTTGGGAATTGGAATTATCGGCTCATCAGTAAAAATTTCACATAATATTTAGGAACTTCACGCAACTAATAACATAATTTGATTGTTTATCCTCTGTAGATTACCACCATTCTTTCAGTATCTCTGTTGGCTCATTACTATTGTTTTTGATATGCAATGAGCCTCAGTAATAATTCATTAACTGCAGATTCTATCAGCACGGAAAGCCATTACGGGTCTACCATCCTACCATTTTTTTTAAAAGTTCATTGGTAGTTGCATTTTTTGTTGGTACAGTGGATACATATGTTCATAGGCAGGCACACACGCACGCGCCACAAAAACAAACACGCATGCGCGCGCACCACCCACACACACATCTATTGAGATAACATAGGCCACTCACTATTGTGGGAACCAATTCTTGTTTTTTATCCCTTATTTATAGGGTTTTAAATTTAATACTGTTCTCAAATGCAAGGTAAATTTCATTGATAATTTCTATGGGAAAAGTGGTGTTTCTTGGGGTCCAGGCCCCTTCCCCAAACATTATTATGTTGGGATTTTAATCTTGAATAAGCAGTGTATACTGCAAAATAAATTAAATAGCTCTCTTAATCCAGGAACCTTAAACCACTAATTATGATTATCTAGAAATTACTGAAACCACTAAAAGTAAACTTGACTTAGCATAGTATCTAAACCTGAACTAAAGTTCTAGTTCAGGTGTTCATATATAGGGCTTTCTGATATTCATGATCTTATGTTGTTCGAAAAAATAAAAAATTTAAGGTACCACCTAAATTCACTAAAACGGGTTCCTTTAAGATTGAATGATCATGACTTTATTACTACAATCAACAATTAAACGTGGGATAGTAATTTTAAATAAGTTCAACTGTTGATAATGCATTTAACACTTCAGAGTATGTTTGAAGGTGCTTGGATTACATTGTCCAATTTAAGAGAATGTCTTAAAGGGTAATTTCCTGAATGGATCAATGGGATTATATTAACTCACTAAAGATAGGGATTATTACTTCTCGAGAGCTCATAAATTCAATAATGAAGAGGATGGAAGATGGCTAGGCAATTAAAAAATAAGTCCAATACACTAATAAATCACTCAAGAAGAATTATTGGTACTAAGCAATACTAAGTCATTTAAATAACTCTAAGAAATATGGACTACAGTAAAAAGTTAATCCAAACAATGTATCAGCTATTTCCTCTGTGTCAAAGCTCAAGCTGGGTTCACTGTTAATGATAAAGACACTGCCGATCAATTCAACTCATTTTCACCTCAATTGTGGTACACCTTGGCAAGCAAATTTAAACATGATGTAGTGATGTCAATGACCTGTGGTACTAAAATATCTTGATAATATTTTTTCCTGAATTAGGAGATCATTTTAAATTTGATGTTCTAACACCAACTTTATTTTTGACCAGATCTGTAACTTCTCGTAATAATAAAGGCAGTTGTATTTATAACTTAAGTATCAGATTGTTAAAGTTATCTGCTCCAGTCATTTGTCACCCCTTTCATATTTGTAACCTTTCCTTGCTAACTTCACACTTCCCATCACAATGTGGCTAAGGAAAGTGGCTAAGGTTTACACCTATATACAAGGAGGTGATAAGAGTGAGTATCTACAGACCTATATCTGTTTTATCCCTATTCTTTCTAAGATATTAGAACATGCCGTTCATGATCAACTTAATAATTATCACCAGAAAAAACATTCTACATCCATGTCAGTCAGATTTTAGGAGTACCATAGTACACACACTACATGTCTTGATGTAACTGATCACATCTTAAATAATATAATGATGGTAAAGTAACATGCATTATTTATAGATCTTAAAAAGGCCTTCGATACTGTTAGTCATGAAATCCTCTTAAAAACTAATTCGATTGGCATAGGCTGCAATCAACTTCATGGGTTTGAATCATAACTACAAAATAGGTCTCAAGCTGTTCAATAACTCTACCTTTCTGAGTTTAGGACATAAATAATTGGTATCCCACAGGATCTATCGCTAGGCCCCCTTTGTTATAATTTTGGTTAACCATGCCTGATTCAGTTAAATGTAAATGTTTCATGTATGCTGATGACCCCACTCTGTTGACAAGCTCATCTGACCCACTAACTTAGAACTGAACTTAAAAGAATTTAGACATCGTTGCAAATTGGTTTAAATCTAATCATCTAACTTTAAATTTAAAAGAAAACAATCTCTTATTTGGAACACGGCAAGCACTAACTAAATTTAAAAAGAATCCTTACATATGATAATACTAATTTGACATGTTTGAAAAAGTTATTGAAATACTTAGGTATTGTATTTGATTCCCATCTGTCATGGATTGAGCATGCTAATTATATGCCGTTCTCATAGTTCAAACGTATAGGAGTAATTCGTAGAGAGTTAATATTTTCTTCCTTTTAATACATTTAAGTTATTAGCAAAAGCCATGGTTTTTTTCCCCACATTTTTGGGGGGGAAAAACTATTGTAGTCCGTATGGTCAACGTAACCGCCATCACCATAATCATCTTCAACACGCATAATAAACTTATCCCTCATGCAGACACATCAGGACTCCAATAGACAAAATGATGGCAGACCTCAATTGTATAACTTGAATTGTCGCTGGAAATCAACATCTTCTTATGTTACTTTTTAAATGTCTTAAAGGACTTGCTCCTGGTATATATCAACAGCTTACGTCACTCACTCAGCCATGAAAGAATTACTAGAAGTCACAGCAGTATACCTTAATGGTGCCATCATGGAATATTACTGCTGGTAAGCGCACTTTCCATATAGAGCTGCTTGTCAGTGGAACCAAACTCTCGGCTGATATAAGATGCCATGTCTCTGACATGAGCATGAATGAGTTTCGGAGTAAAATTTAAGTTTGGTGTAGCATTACCACTGGCAATTCTCTGCATTTGTTTTTCAAAATAATTTTAATTGTCATTACTTTTAGATTACTTTATGTATCATATTATTGATATTCATTAGTATTTTGTCAAACGGGGAACTCTGGGAGGACAGTAACTGTTTTTTTTTTTTTGTATTGAAAGGTTTTCAGAATAAAGAACGAATAAATAATAGAATAAAGAGGACCTAAAAACAAGTACTTAAGTGTTAAAATAGCCCAATTATGGGAACAAAAAGTTTTTACAGTAAAGAGAATTAAGCAACCACCATGCCGACGACTGGCTTTACAACCAGGCGAACTTATTGGAGGAACTATGGTGCATGGTTAGAGTCCTGGAAGCATTGCATGAGGGACGACATAACTACCTTCTGGAAACAAAAATTCATGGTAAATGTCCTCACTGATGCTCAAGATATATAGATATATATATTAGAACACCTATCATTATGGATAGCTATTCTACAACCACAAGTTCTGGTTATTTTGCTTTCCCGTTATGTTCCCTGTTTATGTTCCCCCTGGTAAAAAGGGAAATGTTGTTTGACTAGTTCCCACTAGAATTACCATTAAAGTGGTCATTACGGTAGTATGGACAGACATATGTATTTTGATGTAGTTTGAATCGTGTGTGAAACTCTGTGGTATGTTCATATTGACCTTACATTGTAAGCAATATTTAATAGTTTCATTTGTACGGTACCATCACATAACCCACTTACTAGCATGATCATAAGCAAGACTCAAACCAAACACACAAATGCACAATAAAAAATTCAAGTGAGAAAACATCAACTCACATAATAAATGTCGTTGGACAAAAAGGATTTCAACGGCAAAAAAAAAATATAAAAAAATGTGCAAGTGGTCAAAAGCCCTCCCTCCCTCCTCCCTCCCTCCCTCCCTCACTAAATCCCTCCCTCCTCACTCCATCACTCCCTCACTCCCTCGCAATCCTTTATGCCCACTCCCTCACTTCCCATCACCCACCCACTCACTAATTCCTCATTCACTCACTCACACACTCTCACTATCATACTCTCCCTCTCACTAACATATTCAAGCTTCTTGACAATGTGTGAAAATAAATACCGGCAAAAATTATAGTGTTTGGAAACTTATGTGTTCTGATCTCCTGGGCCTGTGCTTCGAAATTGTGTTGATGTTATTTTATGAGCAATAAGCAATATAGGCTGGGACCCACCGCCTCAAAATTTGGAGGACCTGGCTAGGAAAGATATAGATTTTTGAGTTCAGATTATTTTAATAACATGTTTGGGATATATTAAAACGTTGCCGTTGTAAAATCTGAATTTCTTGTCGTGTATGGCCTGTTTTAGATAAAAGGGTCAGTGCACCTGACATTGTGTCATTTTAAGGGTTGGGGTAACAAATTCCGGATTTATGGCTTATTGTATATTGTGAAAGGCGGACAAAGTGGTAATATGAAAGGTTGCTAATATAACAGTTACAACACATATTTATCAAACTTTTGTATTTTATCCTTAACATTTCTAAACAAAGGGTAAACGGTCAAACACGTTCTCTTCCATACTGAATTTTAAACAAATTACTAAATCGTACACAAACATGTTCGACATGTCACTTTCCTACATATGAAGGTGAATGATGATTTTCGTTATTGGTTATTAGTTTTAAGAATTTATTGTTGAGTTAGTCCCATGTTGTATATTTTTATAAAGGAGCGGTCTTATTACGCAGGGGACGAATGGAGGAGTTCAACCTTTTTAGTAGAAACATTCGGTCCCCCTTCGCATCCGTTCAAAAATGTTGGCATTCCCCTCTGATTTTATGAGATTTTCCTTAAAAGTTCACGTCCCCCACCCTACATTGGAGGAAATGTTTAGAAGCGTTCATATTCGCACCTCTGTACAATTTTTTGTATTCCCATAGCGCAAATTCCATTTCCCCTGGAGTAAATAATGGCCACTCTAAGTTCCGCAGACTTGCTAGAAAGTCTTTTGGAGTTTTCAATTTTAAGTGATGCATGCGGGTTACACGATTTTCGGCATTTACAAGAACACCCGGAAAATAGTTGTCCGAGTTAGCTCCAAGTACAGAAGGTTCCTGTCTGTGCAACTATAGCAGTCAGGAGGTGGGAGTGTAGCGTCCCCCCAAATAAAAGGGGGCAAAAAAATTACCAAAAAAATGAAAAAAATGACTGGAAATTACTCCGACACATGAAAGGGTCTGAAAAAAATCTGCACCATTTTTATTAAATTTGCTCCATAAAAATTCAGCCCCAATCTGAAAAATCACCCTTAAAAATCTTGGCTACGATCCTGGTGAAAGTTGCTTGACCCATATTTACCATACCGTATTCCATCTGGTGGATTAAGAAGTTCCCAACCTTCTGACACCTACCTCCTCCAACCTGGACAATTCCTACACAGCACTATGTAAACTATTTCTTAAGATAGCAAGAAGACCATCCCACGTGGCTGTAGCCGCAAGTATATCCCATCCTGGGGTGAGGAATGTGATACACTTTACAATGAATTCGTGAATTCTGAACACGGGGACGAAGCGACATCTAAGGCTTCAGATTGACAAAATGCTGGGATAGGAAACGCGTGTAGCGATGGGAGACGGTCCATGGAATTGCTTCACTCACTTCTCGCAGGAGGCCTGGAAGACCATAATCCGCCTCCCGCCAGAGTTTCCATACCATCAAAATGTTCTGTGTCTGCCAAGACAAATGCTGAGCAACTCCTCGCAATGGTGTCGTTTCAAGGATATTGATAAGGTCACACTCGACTCTGTTAAAAGAGGGGGGGGAAATTTTACAAATTTTAGATACACAGTAAATTCTGATAGGGATGTCAACACCTTTTTTTTTCCCCACAATCCCCCTAGATTAGGCTTACCTCTGCTATCAGCCAATAAAGATTGGAAGAAGGCCCAGGGCCTGATAATATACCAACGGAGTTCCTGATGCACGGTGGCCCACAATGTCTTGAATGGCCCCAGCAAGGTTTTACACATGTTGCCTTACCCAACCAGTGGTACCCTCGATCTGGAGGAGGGCTCCCATCATCGCACTCCCAAAACCAAACAAGCCTGTTGAAAACCCCAAGAACTACCGCCCAATATCATTACTGTGTGTTCCTTCAACTTCTTGATTCCTAGCCGGTGAGCTAGTCATCGAATCCATCTTGCCCGACGAACAAGCAGGATTCGCGTATACAGAGGCATGTTCAAATCAGATTGTAAACTTCACAAATGTATTGAGGAAAGCTTTTTAAAAGCGTCGTAAAGCAGGCGTCATATTGGTGGCACCGTACTGCAGACATATGACACCGTGTGGACCAGGGCTGAAACTCAAGCTTCGCAGGACCACTTCCCGGATTAGTCAACATTGTTACATTTGGACCGGATTCCTCCTGGTAGCAATCTTCCACGCAAGGAATCGGTAACTTGACTAGGATGCGACATGAGCCGGTCGTTCAACAGCAATATGCATCGACGGGGCCAACTCAGTCTGTCAATGTGGTTCTCCACCATCACAGACTGCGATCACATTCTCAATGAGTGCCCTAGCTACCTTTCGTCCACGGTGGAATATAGACCTCTCAAAACCCAACCAATCATAGTGAGCTGGCGTGGCTGCACCAATCAACCATTTCGCTGCTGCCTCATAGGTAAAACTCGCCAAGTCGCTAATTGCTATGGCAATCCTGAACACAATGATTTCTGCAAAAAATATATGTACAAATTGCACACATTAAATTATTGCTATTGGGTCTTAATGGTTTTTCATTACCCAATTGAAAGCTTTGCTTGCCAAAAATTGTTTCAAAATTGTCCATATTACCCCCCATGCGTAGGGCAATATGGACCACTTCGTTATGCCCAATAGCGGAGGGGTTAATGTAGACCCAATAGATCCACGGGTATGGCAAGCTAAAAAGGTCATATAACCTATTGCTCACAACGCGTTGCTTTGACAGTGGTCGTATTGCCCTGTCCACAGGTTCTAAACAGGAATATAGGGTGTCGCATCCGCAGATTCACAACGTACACAAAGTATGGCCAGCCGTTTTGGAATAGATGTAAGCTAGGAATTGATACATGTACTTCACATGGGTAATGTCAGTGACTATATTGCTATATTAACAACCTCCAGACCGAGGCTCAAGAAAGTGGGGATGTTTTAATATGTCACTGACATTAGAAAAGAACGTATTGGAAATGTTTAGATTGAAATATTTCCAGGACACTACGCTTCGTTTATAGCTGGAAAAACTATATGAATTATAGTTGTTGAATGATGGTCTCTCTTCGACAACTGTGAAATCGGCATCTTGTGCGCTAATTCCAAGGTCGTCTGCATAAATAAAACGACAGGTTCCTGCACTCCTAGGTTGGTCGTTGATATAGATGTTGAACAGGAGAGGTGCAAGCATCCTGTTTGCCATCAGATAGAAATCATATAGTCGGCCTTTTGAATAATTACTTTTAGACGTTTGAAATTGTGGTTCCGTACTTTCTGTGAATAGATTTTAAAATACGCATTTTGACAGCCTTTAAATATTACGGGGTATGTTCATTTAAAAGGATACTACGCAGGGCACATGTGGTCTAGTGGATACATCATACAACGACCGTACTCATGACCCAAAGTCCTGGGTTCGAGTTCCGCTGAGGCCAATGTTTTGTGCACTTGGGCAAAGCATTTTACCTCGCTTGCCTCTCTCCACGTACCCAGGTGCAAAATGGGGAGCTGTTAGGAATAGTGTCCATTGATATGAGTATTCCTTGGGCATTTGTAAGGCAGCTAACACATTCTAGTGGCAGCGGAATAAATGTAAGCGCTTTAATACATGGTAAAAAGTCTATATAGATGTCGACATTTCTTTTTAATTTTGTTTATTTATGCGATCCTCAGCCTCGATCCCGCCACTCACACCATCGAACCTGAGATTTTTGTATTATTAGAAAGTTTGTATTTTTTTTCTTATTTCACTGCAAAAAAAGTGGCGGAACGTTCATATGCTGGCTACTAAAGATGTAATGGGTTGTTTTCTTTTTACGAAAATTATTAGTGCAATAATCTAACAATTGCAGTACTGCTAAAGTTTAAAAAACTGCCACACCACCACCCCCCACAACGGAACTCTTCCTGGTTTTTACTGTTTTTACAGAAGGTAACATCCCCCCCCCCCCCCCCCAAATTGTTTTCAAGCTCGTGGAAGTGGATTTCAGTAAGGGTTCTTACCATTATGTCAATTTTTTTCATGCCATTATGTCCATGTAAGGTTTGCAAAAGTTGGATCAGTATGTTCTGAAATCCACGAATAAAGCGTTTCAATCGTAATACATTTAAATTATATGAACGTGATGTCAATTGGTGTCGTATTTTTTTGATGCCTATATGGTTAACCATATAGGAAGTCAATAGTCATAGCTGTCAATGCTCCCCATTGGTGCCACATATCACTATCCATCTACTTGAAAGGTCATTCTTGGAACAAATACCAATCATCATTCATCGCTTTCTATAGATTCCTTGATGACATCATCCTTGCATCATCAAATCTTAGAGAAAAGGTAGGACAAGATGTTCGAATCCTGAATTAATTACAGCCAAACCTCAGATTCACTACAGAAATCCCACACGTTTAACATGTGCCCCGTGGTTTGGGTTTAACCATTCCTGGGGCAACGAAGCATGTCTTACGCAAGGTTACATAATTTTCTTATACTGCTATCACCATTGTTACTCATTATACGACATTCTTTCTTCCCTGTTGCTAACTTGTTACTAAAACTACACATGTTGTATGCACAAACTCATAATGTGTGTTTAAAAACAAATAAATATGCAGATCTGCTAAGCAAATTAAACTTAGAACATTGGATCGTTGTGGGATTACATTGCTATTTAATTGGGACAATTTGCACGCTAGCTATTTCGCGTATGTTGCTATTTTTTTCTTGGGGGTGGGGTGAGGTGGGGTGAAGGACCAATTCCGTGAACCGTGGTTATTTTTCTCCATATCCCCATCCCGCTGCCACTTAATCTCAAATTATTACGAATCATTGCAATCTGAAGTAATCCGGCATAGACAAAACGTTTGTATCACAACATTTTGTTACAGCAAGTAAAAGGAAACAGTATGAAAATCTTAAATGCGTGTATAATAATAATTAGGATTTCAATTAGACCCCCACCGTATGTAACATGTAAAATGGTCTATTAAAAACGTAGATTAGTGGGCTATTACTTATAGATAAATAAAACAACAATTATAGACACAATATTAATAGAAAAAATCCATTCACCAGACGTAAAGCAGATAAATCTCGAATAATTCAAAATTTTGTGAAAGAATAAGCCCCCCTTTTTGTTGAAATCATTCGATATTTGTCCTATTCTTCCGCCTAATGTTTTAAAATTTATTTTGATTTTTTTTCGCAAGATAGACTCTATCATCATTATTTTATATGGCAGGACTCTTTAAATCGCTTATGATATACATATAATTCCGATTATTTGTATATGATACCCCTACCCCCTAATACCGTTTCTTAGCTACTTTTTCATTTAGCCTTTTAATACGTTTCACGTTATAGCACCACCACACCGGGGGGACCCCCCCTGACAAGAAAAGATAATTTTACAACAGCACTTTTGGGGGGTCAAAGATATATACTAACCGGATCTGAGGTCAAAATCGTATTTTTAAAAAATTTTTTCTTTCTGAGCCAGGTCCAACCTTTTCTAAGCGACTATTGTGAACAGTGGGTCCCAGCCTAATAATAACATTAAACACATATTCATCCATGACATTATTACCACAACATCCAAAACATGAAATGCAATTGAACAAGCTTTAGATCCACCAATTGGTACCATTAAAAAAGTTGGAACTTTTGTTTCCCACCACTCTGAACCACTGGCTACAGGAGCCCTTATCTTTTCTGCAGTCAGAAGGGGATCTCTGAGATATCCAGTGTTTTGTATCACTGTTTTTACTGGCAGAAATGGACCACACTGTGGCTTCAGGCCAGTGTCGTGTGAATCTATGCTCAAAACATAAACCACCCACAGTATACAATTCCAAATGTTATATTGTATATAAGCTCTTTTTATGATATCAATTTTATGAGGACACGTATCCAGTGGAACACACGCCAAAGGTTTCGAGTCGGGCCCTCTGTAGCCAATGTGTTTTGCCCTTGAGTAAGGTACTATTACCTCAAGTACCGTCTCAACCAGGGGTTTACCGTCACTTGTCAGAGGGGGGCAAATTCTCGGTTATGAGGCCAGATGTTGCCCGGGTGAAGGGGAGGTGATTTTTGAGGCAGATTTCTTGCTTGGAGGTGAAAATCCCAGGAGCAGGCACAAAAGGGCTGATTTGGCATTATTTCAAACTTCAACGAGTGAAGGATACAATCTATAGAATTCTCAAGGTATTTTTCACAATGAAAAAATATTTAAACCCAGACCCCAAGAGCCGTGGCTGGGGGATGGGCAAAATTATGAATCTCATTCAATAATTTGCATATTGCATGAAGTATTCATATGGACGGAAGTCTCTAACGTTGACCAAAATTTCAAGAGTTATCCATATTAGATTGCTTGCAGCCGTCTCACTTGCATGGTATGTAAGAAAACACTTTCTTTAGAAAAAGTGCACAAATCAGATTTCCGGTGATATTTTACATTTTCTGATTTAGCAAATCGTTGACAGTGCCTTTTAAGCCTGCAAGTAAAAAAAAAATACTGGAATTATGCATACTGGATTTGTACACATACATTTTTAACATACCTATTGAAACACACAAAAAACAGGTGGCTTTACAATCAGAAAATGCACACTAAAAACTGTTTTGGAAATATCTGAGAATCTTTCTGAATGCCCCTAAACCTCCTGTGTACTTTTTCAGTCCTAACTCGTTAAATCGGTAACTGCATTGCAAAAGCAAAATAGGATAATTTCTAATCAACTTCTGCCATGAACCCACTAAACTTGACTTTACAACATGCCTAAAATAAAATCACACCAATAATTCCTAATAATACATACATCACAGTACGAAAAGACCCATTTTTACAAATTACATAATTGCTTTAACTGTTTATTTATATGCAACAATTAACTGCACTACAGCCTTGACTTTAATGTACTTCAATAAAATATGTAATTTGTTATTGATTTAAAAATACATTTTGCAAGCACGCACGTAAAGGAGAGGGCGAACAAGCTAAAAACGTAATATCGCTGTCTAAACAGCTAACTCACATCAACATGACCGACTCAAAAGCGATTAAAATTAATTTCCTCGGCAATAAAACTATATGACCAATTGCACATGTTGTGGACTATTGAACCAATATAATGTCTTGCTGAATGCATTCCATCACCTGAGAGGATTTGTCTGCAGGTGTCAAAATTGAAGATTTTTTTTTTTATGAAGATGCAAATTTTTAAAGTGTCTCTAGAACTAAACCTTATGAACGAACTGAGCATTGTCACTTTTTGTTGCCAATCTGCCTCAATTACACATCCTGTAAATAACCTTCTCTATGCCTTTCAACAAACCTGATAAAATAAAACTACTATATACGCCTCATTACCAAGCCATAAATCACAACATTTTTAACCAAGCTCACAGCTCAAAATAAGCCTTATAATAAGCCATACATAAAACCCTTCTAGGCGCCGTCCCATAGAATTGCCCTCAGCCGAGAGACATTCGCTCACACACATTCGCTCGCCAAATGTTTCGCCGTCGTATGGCAAGAGATGTTCTCTTCATTCAAGGTCTCATGCGTTGTATTAATGTTGAAGTAAGGGAGAGACATTCGCTCCGGCTGCTCTGCCATAAAACCAGGAGTTAATGGGCCAACATATCTACCCATTAGCGTAATCGATCGATCAATAAACCAATTGTCAACTCTGCGTGCCGTCAGACGGGTGTGTAGCTCAACAGGATACTCCGTATGAATGGGGCATGGACCAAACGCACTTCTTTTTTTCTAATAAAGAATATTTGTGTTGCGCGTTTATTACTAATAACAGTATTTTTTATTGTTGCGTGGAAATTCGCAAGGGGCGGTGGCGGCCAAAAATTCCTAATTTTAGACGTCGCCATTAGTTTAACCAATGTTAAAAGTGAATCTTTAGAAAAAATCGGAATATTTTATATGTTGCCAAAGAATATTTCCTCATGCAGAACCCAATGGAGCGAGAGAAATTCAAACTCAAGAACTCAATTTAAGGTTTTTTTAATCAGTTTTATATTAATATTGGGGGGGGTGTGCGCCAAAGTAACACCTTGATCGACCTACACCAAAGCGCCCAAATCGGTTTGTAGTTTGCAGTCCTATATTGCCTGTTATTCTAAATTTATACTTTGGGTGCGGGAGTTCACATATAATGAAAGAGGCTTGACCACCATCGTCTGGGAATTTGTGTATTTCGAAAAGCCACGCGGCTCTACTACTAACAAAAAATACCACAATTAAGCTACAATTTCATTTCAAGCGTTTGCTATTACGAAACACTTGCGTTCTAAAAGATTGTATTTTCTAATCCCAGCGAAGTCGATAATCGTAATGAAGTTAGGGTTTTCTCGTCACTTAGATAACGCAATAATCACGCAAATCTCGAGATCATAGTCAATTGTTTTTATCATATAATAATTTTTAAAACTTAAAAAAAAAAAAAAAAAAAAAAAAAAAAAAAAAAAAACAGTAAAATTAATATTGTACATAACTCAAATCGTCTCCCACATTACATACTGTTTATTTTAACATTTTTTAGGGTTGTGGCAAAATTTGGCATAATTACTTTTTTCATCGTGTTCTACAAATCCACAAAGTTTAAAATGTGAGGTCACTTAATGACTTTTATAATTATGGATGTTTTTTTTTCTCAAACTTAACATATCTGTGTTCACATCCTGTCGTATTTTCCAAATGCCATCATCTGTTTTATATAGCGTTCTTTTCCCGGGGTTTTATTTGCCGACGTAAATAAACGATTTCATTCCAACACTAAGAGATCTATTGATGTAGAGAGTTTTTCGCATAGTTATCTAATTCACATGCATACGACATTTCATCTCGTCGTATTTTTGCATATTACGTTAATTTATAGTTCTCATATACAGATTATAACTTTGTAACTTGAATTCAATAAGTTAAAAATTGAGTTTTACATTTCATTTATGGTTAAATTTATCTCCATGTTTTTCTTCACACCATAAAGTATAACTGTTTTCTT
Organism: Ophioderma brevispina; assembly: GCA_023653785.1. Lineage (NCBI taxonomy): Eukaryota > Metazoa > Echinodermata > Ophiuroidea > Amphilepidida > Ophiodermatidae > Ophioderma > Ophioderma brevispina. Next base: position 37,961 of record JAMKCH010011401.1, read on the forward strand.
TTTGTTTTCATGGCTTACACATGGAATGTTTTGGTCGATTTTCAATGATGATTTTCTCTGAAAACTGTTTTGGTAAAATATGAACATCCTTTTATTCCCAATGTAATGCATCAAAACTTCAGTATTATTAATTTCCCAATTGGTAGCAACAGATACAAAAACAAGTGTTATGAAAATACGACCGTATTGTTTTTCTTCCCCATGTAATCTAATCAAAACATCAGGGTATTATTGTAAAACATTTGTAGCAACAGCTACATTTAAACCAAAGCAAACCAAAATCCAAATTGTCCCAACAAATGTCACCATCTTTTTAGGAACTATCCAAGACCATTTTTAGCTATTTTTGTCGGATTTGAACTTATTTGTTTTGTGTTGTTTTTTCTTTGTCTGTCTCATTTTTGAAATGCAATCAGAAAAAAAAAGAAACCCATGGCATCATGTAACAACCTTATTCCATGATTTGGCTGTCGTATTGGCCTACAGCATATCATAACGTATAGATCACAGTGCATTGCGAACACCGCTAATATAAGCTAATATACGCAAAAGAAACGGGATTTTGTTCACGCGTGTATCATAGTCGCCAAAGTCGAAGTAAAGAACGCAGAACAAAAAAAAATCCAAGGATTTATAGAGATAATAGTTTCGCAGTCTACATAGATGTTTTTGCTTAAAACACCTTAACAAGCTTACACATTAACAGTGTGATGAGAACGGGAAGTGGGAACCCCATTTCGTTTTTTCACGT